>JAODOY010023490.1:0-24111 GCA_025399855.1 Forbesichthys papilliferus
TTACACTGTTCTACAAGCTGTACAATCACAACTTTACATTGCAGAAAAGTGTAATTTCTTCATTGTTGTCACATGAAGAGATATGCTCACATATTTGCAAGTATGTGAGGGGTGTACTCACTTTTGTGAGATACTATATATATCTTTTTATATATATATTGTGACTACTATATATTTTCTTTTTTATTATTAGTATAATTTTTTATTAAAGTGGATCTTGCTGAAATTAAGATGGATAAAAGGTTATTTGTTCTGGGGGAAATGTTCTCAGCTGTTCTCATGCTTTTTGTCAGGCAGAATGTTGCGGCTTCGCTGTAAAACCAAAAATGGCAGCCACCTAATGCAAGGCTTGACTCACCAGTCTTGCGTGCAAGAGCTGAAGAACAAGGTAGAGGAACTGACTGGTATCCCTTGTGATGTGCAGAAGATTATGGTGGGTTACCCCCCCTCCAGCCTTGACCTTCAAAATGGAGATGCTCACCTCAAAGACTATCCTATCAAATCAGGTAAACAGACTTACAAGCCCTGCATGCTGAACATTTGAAATCCATTTTCTATGTTCATCAGTTATATTTTGACATAATACAATTACCTCACTTGAAACTAAATCACTACCCTCGCAGTGTTTGCATTTATAACAGTATGGTATCCTATATTTGTAATGCATGCAATGTGAACTACTGTCAATGTCACACAAGCCACGGTCTGTCCATTACAGGTGACACACTCATTGTCGAGGAAGAAAATGACAAACCAAAGCCTCTGAATAACTCAACTGTGACTAAAATTCCACGCCTGGAATCACAGCCTGCGCTGAGTCGTCGTGTGGTTCCAGCTGACAACTCCTGCTTATTCACCAGCGTGTCCTATGTGGTGGAGGGTGGAGTGTACGACCCTGCATGTGCCCCTGAGATGCGAGGCCTCATTGCCCAGATTGTTTCGAGCGACACCATGGCCTATTCAGAAGCCGTGCTGGGCAAGACCAACGAGGAGTACTGCTCTTGGATAAGACGAGGCGACACCTGGGGCGGAGCCATCGAGGTTTCCATCCTGTCCAAGTTCTACCAGTGTGAGATCTGTGTGGTGGACACGCAGACTGTGCGAGTGGACCGCTTTGGGGAGGACGCTGGCTACCGAAAGCGCGTGCTGCTCATCTACGACGGCATCCATTACGATCCACTGCAGAAAGAGACGCCCGGCTCCGACACCCCGCCCCAGACTATCTTCTCCACGACGGACGACGTGATCCTGGCCCAGGCCCTCGAGCTGGCAGACGAGGCACGGCGCAAGCGTCAGTTTACGGACGTTAACCGCTTTGCACTGCGCTGCATGGTGTGCCAAACAGGCCTGGTGGGACAAAAGGAAGCACGTGAGCATGCTAAGGAGACAGGCCACACCAATTTCGGGGAGGTGTAAAAGCACCCTGTGTCTGTCTCTCCCCCCCCCAACCACTACAACTATACCACCACCATAAATATCATAACCTCACGTCTGGCAAATGTTTTGGTCTGTCTGCTTGTGTGATTCTCTACCTCACATTGTCCGGTGGCATTTTAAGGGGAACCTGTAGACACTGTTAAGCCTCTAACTTGTTGAGTATATTTTACTTCGACTGGGTCCGTTCTCAGTTTAACACAAGCTACTGTAATGCCCCATTTTTGTTACCGACCATCAGTTTGGACTGCTGAGGACATGTTTTTGGCTCCGTTGCCCAGATTTGGTACACACAGTATTTGCAAATAATCAAGCATTCAGAATTTTGGTCTGCTACGAGTACCCGATATCCAAATTGTCTTTGGTTACTTTGGAAATCATGAAAATTGTGCTAACCACATTTTCTTGATTGCAAATATTTTCTTATACATGGCTGTCTGTCTAATTTTAACTTTTTGTACTCTTTGACCCATCTATTGAATTATGCTGTGCTTATTCAAGACCCATTTTAAAGCGATTACACTTAGACACATACCCTCTGCACTCCCGTTCAAGTTGAACATTACCATCAGTTAGTCTGTGGGGTTCAGTGCTTATGGCACTAGATGTCTCCCTATTGAGGTTAAACAACAGATTCTGGTAAAAACAACTAGTGGTGCTGTGGTTGCATTTCAAGTGCTTTTTGGCAAAATTCCAAGAAGGCTTTTGGCAGCAGAACACTAGAATTGCTCATGTATGAATACAATTTGGTCCATTGTACAAAGTAAGAGCAGGTATGCATCCTGCTGAAGGATGCATACCGGTAGACTGGACATGTCAGGGATATTGAACCTTAACCACAGACTATCCTGCCCAGTGATGATATGATTCCCGCAAAACATCCTTGTGGTGCGGGTGGGGTGGAAATTCTAAGTCGTTAAATAATTTCAGGAGTGGAGTGTAGAGTTTTAATAAGGTGTATGTTTACTATCAATATTTAAGTGATTATGACAAATACTTAAATGTGAAATATTATGGTGTAAGCCACCATAAAACGCACACAAAATAGCTGGTATTCATCCCATTTCTTATGAGTAGCTGGTTTAATTCCACTTATTCATTGATTGATGCCAGAACCTCTTTAGCCATTCTACCTTTTCACATCTGGGTGTGTGTGTGCGTGTGCGTGCGCGTGCATGCTTGCATGGTTGCTTAACGGGCTAGTTACTAACCAAATTTATTTAGGTTGTGAGCTATGCTAATTATTTGCAAATGATCAGTGACAAACTGAAATCTTTCAGTCTGTTTTCCTCTTTGTTTTACTTTTTGTTGTGGAAACTTGTTACAATAATGTTGTTTATTTTAAAGGTCAACAGAAATGTGATGGTGCTGGAAACAAATCCCGTTTTCTTTCAGAAATCGGGAGTATGACTTTTATTTGAAGATAGATCATGTATCTAATTACTGAGCACAAGTATTAAGGATGTGTTAGGGGTTACGCATTTGTGCAAGGATGCATTGTAGGCTGGGGTTGAGAATCAAACCCACAACCTTGCCCCTGAAAGACAACTACAATACCTTTACTACTAGCCTAACATGCCTGGTGTGCTGGTTTATTAGTAAACTATGCTGTGAATACAACTATTGCTATTTTAACTTGTAAGGTCATGTTTAAGTGATTTCTATGGTGCCATACAAATATATTTAACCCATTTTTTTATTATGTTTTTTGCAATTACATTTCGATGAGGAGAGATCAAAATGTTTGCTCTGCAGAACACCTAGAATCCCCCATGTACATCAGAAGGAAGACTACATAGCCACAGTGAAAGAATGTAATTCATACTTTGAGATAAATACTTTTCACTCAAAGTACTCACAATTCAGGTACAGCCATCATCACACCATCTGCTTTGTTCAGCAACATTCACTTTACGATTCATACGTGATTTATTTTTTGATAGAAAGCTCTATAAATATATGAATTCCCTTAACTAACCTGCCATGTAGTCTCATACAGTCAGTGCTTAATGCGTACAATGGATGTCATCTTATACTATATTGGATAACATACAGTTATGGTCCATTCTTGAAGAAAGTAACATTGGCAGTTGAATTTAGAAATGTGGATAGATTTTGTGCTACTTTCACAGATCTACTGAACAAATAACTTCTGGGCAATGTTCAACATAAGTACTTTGACTCTTGAAGAGGTGATGGGCACTGCAGTCAGATTACCTTTAGTTTAGGATGTAGTAAGTGTTAAATGTCAATTCTTGTTTTATTTTTTAAACCATGTGAGGCCATTTAGGAGTAAGGCATTAATTAGCCAACATACACATGAAAGTACAGATAAGACATTGCTGTACTCTTAATTTTATTTTTAATTTTTTCCTTGGACAGTGGCTTTAATGGGCCATGCAACATTAAATGATACAGCAACGTGTCTATTGGCTGCTTGACTCCTGTTGGAATTGTGTTCCCTTTGTTCTCATTCATTTTTCTATGACACAGAAAGCACTACATTTTAACTGGATTTACTTGATTTTATCTCCCCAAGTGTTGCATCACAATAAAAACTGCTGATATTATGTGCACCGTTTCTCATGTTCTTGTGTTTTTTTTTAAAACTGATATTGTGTTTATCATTGATTTTCTCCCATAGATTAGGCTACTATTCTGGTTTGTCTGACAGAAAATACAGCTGCTGTCTGTGGTCAAAAACCCAAACAAGAGCAAGCCAGTGCCATTTACTACTAGGTTGATCATTTTATATGTGATCTTTCATTCCAAAGACAACACATAAAACAAAATGTTGACCCTAATTTAAGTAGTTAATTTTGCCGACAGAACACTGGATAAGAAGATCCTGCTATAATTCACATTTGTCATCTCATCTTGACTACAATAACGTGCCTAATGATATGTATTACGGGTAGGCCTATTAGATCTACAGTGATTACAGAGAGACCGCCTCCGTGAGAATACGCTTTACTCATTGGCCAAAAGCTCCGCACAAAGTTCCGTTATGCAGGTGTCATCAGGCTATAGCGCTCCGGACAGCAGACTGCGTTTGCTCTACGAGTATGGATTAGATTGTGCTGGCCCGATGATGTCGGGAACGTGAGCTGGGATTAGACCGTCGTGAGGCAGGTTAGTTTTACCCTATTGATGATGTGTTGTTGCAATAGTAATCTATCTCAGGTAGGGCCAATGTGGTTGTCAATTCTTGTACAGGGAGCAATTTCTATTACACCTTAGAAAACCAATTTAAACTTAATTTCTATTTTTAATCTCTGAAATGACCGTTGAACACAGTAGGCTAGGTTATGGTTAGGATGTATTTCAATGTCTTTGGCTCATATGTCAATTTTGAGCAGTGTTCACTGTTGTAGGCTACCCTAAGCATATTTGGTACCGCTTCCATTCCAGCACAATGTGAAAGGAAACTTTCAAAATGATTAGGCCTACAAATATTCTATTTTAGTTTTGGAAGCATCAAAATGTCTTTAAGTGCAGGCTAAAAGTAGTCTGTCTGTGTGTTATGCACACTTTGTTACAAGCTTTTTATTATGTGGTTGTAAACTGTAGGCTGTTTTTATAAGTTCATGTCATGTTTCTGATAGTAGCCTACCTACTTTGTCTGTACTACTAACATTAGAGTAGCATACAGCACTATAGTCCTACAATTCACACCACTTCCTCAGGATGTCTGAAGCTATAATCCTAAGGATTACATCTTCAGAACTGAATGCTTCAATAGCCTATGTTTTGTGTGAAAAAGCTGCTTTCGTTTTGCAGGAGATCTTACCATTGCGTTAGGTTAAAAACTAAAGACAATAAAGGTGCTTGTCATTCAAATGTTCACATGAACGTCTTGGGATAAGACTTTTTGTTCCTACACAGCATATGAACAGCATTACACAGCATGGAAGCAATTCGGCTATTGCCTACCGCACAGTCTCATTATCTGTTAGAACTACTAAATGTGCATTTCTTTTCACTGGTAGTTACAGATGTTACAATACACAATAGTAGAGCCTCAACATTGGTAAAACAAGAGCATAACAGCTATATTAATTTCCATCTTTTGTTCCATCCTCACTCAGACTTTCCTCTCTTGCTGTAGCCTATTCATTGGTTTTCAAACAATTGGTTAACTTGGGACCATATAAATTATAGGCCTATATAAAAACTGTTGGGACCCCCCAATGGGTCACAATATGTATTTAGGGTGATCAATTATTTCACAATTTTATACAATACTTTCTAATAGTTTTAGAATTAGAATTCATACAACATTATTATTTTGGGCGTTACAGGTCACACGACTTGAACCACTGGCATAGCCTATTTTATGCCCACGCTTGTCTTTATACAGTACAATCATCTTACAGCACAGATCAGAGATCATTTGTCCTTGTTCTCCTGTGCTGAAATTGATCCAGCTGGGGTTAGGAGTGGCGTGCGTTGTAATTTGAGTCACACATGCAATAAGATGACTGTTTTGATAGCTCTTGGAAATACACAATTGTAGTCAGGCATTTTCTGGCAACCCATTTGAGGTCTGTGACATGTGACAACATTAAAACACAAAGAAAAGAGATGCAGGCTCATTCGGAACAGTTCAAAGAAATTACTTCTTTGTGTTAGCACTTGCATTAAATTTGTTTTGTGCATTTTAACTACTGCAAGAGATTTCTAAACATTTTATTCCACATTATTGTACGTAGGGAGTGAAAAAGGAACTGTACTGACTGTGGATTAATAAAAATGCCCAAAAATGCCACCATTGGACTGGAGATGATGACAGGCATGGGAAGTGGTGCTGGCAGTTGTGACAGCTTTCTCAGCGTTAATTCTGGATTTGTAAGTAGGCATAATGGTGCTACTATGTTTACATTTCAAACAACAATTAAACAAAACATATTAGACATATATCAGAGCTAATTTTTCACAACTGGACAATTTTTATGTATATACCGGCCATAGATATTGTGTTTATTTAAATGTAACATTTAAGTTTTGTGTTTTTCAGAGTGATGATAGCATGGAACACTTGTCTCCTGAGGAAAAGGCATGTCTTCTGTTTTTGGAAGAGACTATTGAATCTTTGGACACTGAGGATGATAGTGGACTTTCCAATGATCAGTCGGACAAGCTGCCTGTACCAGGCAGCCTTGCAGCCACAATGGCCAACCTGTCTGCCTCCATAAGCAACAGCAAGCTCAACAGTGAGTCAGTTAAAATCCATATAATACTGATATAATAATGGAAACCTACACACTTTTACTGATTCAAGTCAAATGTATTTACTTATTTCAGTCTCAAAGGGCTGCAAAGGTAATCTAACCTTAATTGTTTTTCATGGAGATTATAGTCTGGAACACCTGTTCGCTTTAGCGATTTGCACAGCCACCCTGCTGGTGGACCAATCAGGGTGGGCAAGTGAGAGGATGTTGAAGTCAAGCGTGTTTCTAAATGGTGGTAGAGCTGAGGCGGTCAAAAAAGTTGGTTCAACGGCGTCCAATAGTTTGAAAATGTACCAGTCTATGCCGTATGAGGCAATGACAGTTATCACTTCCCAATAAAGTGTGAGGCCATATTCACAAAGTGAATAATGGGTCTGGAAAACACCAGGCTAGCACAGGCCCACACCTGACACACAAACCAAACAATGCCCCCATATTATCCTCCAGTTGGGAAGAATTGTAAAAGGACACTTTTTTGTCTCAATGATCTACTCATAGGAGGTATTGTATCTGATGATGAATAAAAAAAGCTATTGGTCATTCTCATTCTCTCATGTGATTGCATTTCAGGTTCACCAATACATACTTCAAATGAACTTATAAAAGCTACATCTAAGGACCACAGATATATTCATAGTTATCTGGTTCCTACACCCCTAATAGTGGCTAACAGCTCTACCACAGACAAGAACATCATCCACCTGAACCCTCAATTCTCTGCTTCACATCTAAAACCTGTCTCGCAACACAAGCAACAACAGAGTGCTCCTCACGTAGTGGTCAACGATATGGTGCAAGCTCCTTGTACTAACACCAAGGACAACTGGGGTCAGAGTTCACAAGGTCCCTTGTCACGAGGACCTCTGTCCTACGAGGCACTTATCCATCTGCGGAGGGGTGCCTCTACAAAGAAGTCCCCTTTATGTCCCACACTCGACCACACTATAGACTTAGCAAGGCATCCTTCTACCACAAAAGCAGCAGGCAATCACCCAAATCACCGCAACCAGCAAAAATTCCTTTCAGAGAGTCCGACACGGGTCTCTCAAAGGTCAAAGACAAGTCCTCCACTTGTGGCCCCCAAACCTAATATATCCATTAGCCCCCAAACTGGAACAGTATCCCCAATGACAGACTCTTCATCCAGTGGAAAGCGGCTACTGAATCCTCAGAAGGTGAGAATGGAAGCCTTACAAAAGCTGGGCCTCATGAAAAACAAGGAGCCAGTTAAGGGGGACAACATCTTACTGCCACCATTCCATTTTGAATCACCCAGTGACCTAAGTTCTAAAAGATTTGTAAGAGATCCATATTATGTCAACCCATCAAGAAGCCCATCTTTTTGTTATTCCCAAGACCCCAAGGGCAGGCCAGTGCAGAGCAGTGCCAGTTTCCACTGCTATTCTCGAAGTGATCAATCCTCTGCTGTCCCTTCACAGCCCCATCAAACTAGTGGCGTCAAGATTACCTCTGTCGAACACTCAAATGCCCGGGGATACTGTGTCAAGATGATGCCTGGAATGGGAAAAGACCGTAAAGAAGCCCTTAGAAAACTGGGTTTACTGAAAGACTAACTGGTAGAAGGGCAAAAACGAGTTTCTTGTTGCTTAGCATGTGGAAGGAATTAAGGTTAAAGGGATGAAATGAAACACAATTAGAGCATTAAGAGGGAACTTGGCATGGTGTCATTATTTAAAGGGCAATACGACTTTCAAATACTGATAAAAAAACGAACTATTGAAGATACATGGCTGTGGATGTTTGGACGCACGATTGTGGTTTCAATCTGTGCTAAAATACTGTTTTTTGCTTGATTATGCATAATCTTGTTGAGTGGCTCACACTACTCTTATCAAGTATACATTTGATTCAGGTGACAACAAAAACAACTACTGTAGTTAATCAAATATACAACTATGTCTGGTCTCTACAATTCACAGACGTGCCTGCATTATGAATATTATTTTTTTAAACGTGCATGTACAATAGATTAGACATTTTTGAAAAAAACAAAACTATTTATTTGTGTATTTTGTTTTTTGCACACATTTGTGTATTGCTCTGTAAAAGATTAATATATGCACATTTATTAAATATACAGTAGACTATATTGCATACAAAATGATGTACATGTAAATACTATTTTATAAAAAGTAAAACCAGATCAACTAATGCAGTGGTCTCCTGATGCAGATGCAATAACATCCATATTGTAATACAATACATTTAAGTTGTTGAGACAAAATTGATGTGACAAAATGCTCATTTCTAAAACATCTTCTAGGAATTAACTGCTCATGAACATCACTAAATGTGGTGAACTAAAGGTATTCATCAATGGCCAACATCCATAAGATCCAACAAACCTAGTGGAGACTTCACCCTCCCCCTTCATCCAGCAGTCCACCAATAGAAATGTGATAACAAGCTATACTGCTCATCTTACATGTCACTCTGGCAATGCCACTGACTCAGCTATGCTACCATTATCCAATTATCTTGAGTCTTGCTTAAGAGTGCTGCTTTGCCCAGCTCCTATCCTAGTCTTTGTCGGTGTCCAATTCATTCAAGGGCCCTGCTCTTAATATTGTATAAACTGAATGGATAGGAAACAGCCATTGTTAATAGTCATAATGACAGTGTGTGGCTGTCTGCATAAAGAGTACCAGTATTAACGGCGCAGTGCAGCGTTATCTCAATTAGATAAGAGGATTGTATAATGAGCTGGTGTCTTTGTCTGAATAGAGCTGTGCAAATAAACTGTGTCAGATTTTTAAACTGACACCACTCTATTGGTCAGGTAATGTCAGACAATGGAGAAAGCAGGCCATAGCCCAATTGTTAAAAGCCACAAAAAAAAGTTCACCAAGGGAAGAAAAACATGTTTTTTTTTTACTTTGCTGCTCTAGAGAAAAAAACATCTTAATGACAGTTTGTATTCAAAGCCTGATATAGAGCTCCACTGGCATCAAAGTGATTTAAGTCTATTTAAGAGATCCACACTGTTGTGAGCATATCTAACATCTATGCAAGCTGAGGATTTGCTCAAGGCAAGAATTTCTGTCTATAGTCGCTTTTCATTTGTACCAATGACATTAACACTCTTACAGTAACACTAGGCAAGAAATAAGACACCATCCCTAGGGCGTGCCATCACTACCAGTTTACATTACGCCGTCATGACAACAGTCCCTGTGTCCGAGCAGGAGTTCCTCAACTGATGTGACACTAAAACCATGTTGGCTATATTTCTGGATCAGATTGTATTTCATCTGCACTGTGCTACCCAAAACAAAGACCATTTTGTGCAGGATAAAAAATAAAAAAATAAAAATATATATATATATCCATCCATAATAATTACTTTTATAATTAGCAGCAAACGTACAATATTTAGACTATAAAATGAAAACCGCATTATAACATTTTAAAGCAATAGGGAATGACAATAGGCAATACTAGGTTGCAACATGCTCAAAAGCAGCATGAGTAGTGTTAATTAAAAAAAAGTTATTCTCAGTTGCTTAGAGAATGCTTATTGCTTATTTCAGTGAAGTGGATTATTTTCTGTTTCTTTTGAATATTACTCAAATAATGCCCATGTTCAGTGTGTAAATACATACAAGCCATCCTTCATAAAACAAATAAGCTCAACCGTTCAGTCATAGTGCAGTGCAGTAATGCAATATATGTAATGACAAATACTTTGACACTGTCAGATAATTTAGGACTAAGTTAGGTTTCTCCCTTTTAAGAGGTATCAGATAAACTAACATTTAGGTTAGAACTACATATCATCACCTCTGTTCAACCTACTGTACATTTAGAAAACCTTGGGAACAGAAATATGGTAATAGCATTTAAGTTACATATGACACACAAACACACTTTGATATCACATATAAACTTAGATACTTCCCAATCCAAGTCAAATGTAACAGAGAAACAAAAAGAGAAATAAAGAAAGAACCTTCAATGCTTTGATTATTTAGAAAGTATGAACCTGTGCCTGAGAACTACAATAATATGTTTGGTCTGTGCACTCAGCTCCCTTTATTAAGGCAAATGTGTTCTGCTTTTCTTTCTCTTCACCTTGCTGTTGGACACCGGAATGCCCAGGGCTTCTAGTCGGAAAGGGCGTGGCAGGACATGCTCCGAGTTGACAGAGGGGCTAACGCTGGTGGTCAGGTGGGCCGCCCCGCTGACTAGAGGAGGAGAGTGTCTGGCTGTAGGAGAAAAGGGTGCACCTGCAAAAACTCTGATATTTGCCCATTATAAACATGATTCATACTATACAATTTTGTGTGTGGTTTTTTTCTGTGTGTGAAATGTAATGACCCCCCCCACTACTTATGCTAGGTCCAAAAGGTTTCATAGAGAACCATTAAACACATACAGTGCATTGCCAATAATTAACCTACTTGCCCTATACATGTTATCTTGTCCTGGACAGTAGGACTGAGAGCTGCTCACCAAGTCCCTTGGTAACTTCACTGCCTAGGAGCTGGGTAGCTCTCTTTGACTTAAAGTAGTTACTGGCGATGTTCTCACTGTCGCTGCGCTCCAACATTTCCTTATACCTGTCCTCTTCTACCTGAGGAGTCATGCAGACAGGAGCAAAGATGTGCTGCTATGAAATGCATTCACGTCCATGAATGAAAGAGTACGCAGACACCATGAATACCTCTGCACTTTCAGCAGATGAGCCTCTTTGCGTTGAACCTTTGGGAGCGAGTGACGCCACAGCTAAAAGAACAGAAAAAATGTTAAAGACAACCACAACAATACACAACTCACAATACACAACTCACCTGAGGGGAGTGATGTCTTCTGTACCACTACGTCAGGCAGCCTCCAGGTGGCGCTGTCCTCATCCCAGGTGGCTTCTTTTTTCAGCCGGTCCAGGCTGCTGTAGTTGCAGTCGCGGCGCACTAGAGGCGCCATGCGCTCGAGAAGGCTTTGCATTAGCTGGCCCTCCCTTTCCAGTCGTCGGATGGTGGCCAGATAGTCGTTCCTCTCTACCTCAAACTCTGCTTGTAGATCCCGGATTTCCAACTTGGCTGCTTTCAGCTGTCAAACAGTTTTTTGATACATATAGTTTTAGTGCACAGGATTAATGGCAAACAAAGGCATCCATCTCTGAGACTAAATCAATCAACCAATCACCAGACTAGCCTGTCCCCAGCCATGTACGACCAACATCCAACAAAGGATTCACATACATTTCTAGTACGGTAACATTGGGCTCTTCCAGGGTTTGAGAACATCTCTTCCCTACGCATACACCATACTCCATTCCTCACCTTCTCCTGCATCGTGCCCAGCTTTTGGTTTTTATCATGAACCTCTTCCTGAATGGAGTCATAGACATTCAGGAGAACGTTCTCACTCTCCTCGCTGTTCTCTGTCAGGGCCTGAATCAGTCGCATCTTTCTCTGGTCAGCCAGAGTCTTCCTCTGTTGCTGTCTCAGCAGCAGCTCCTTGTTCCTGGCCTGTTCCCCGCCCACCATCTCCTGCTCTAGTTGCTGTAGCCTGTGTGTATGCATGCATGCATAAATGCAGCAATGTATGTAGTGGAATATGGGATGTGAGTCAACATTTGTGATACTAGCCCAAACAATGCAATGCTTCATTTCAAGCCAGGTATATTTTGTAATGCTGGGAGACAAGGATCTGTTTCAAGACAACCGCCACCGCCCAGCGCATTTGAATTTCAACACTTTGTCATACCTCTTGAGGACATTTTGAGGGTCCAGAGGTTCTGGTGTGGAGGGGGCAATTGCATCTCTATGTCCCTCCTTCTCTGGTTTGACGCCAGAGCTGACTGACACCTGGGGCTGACACACCTATGACGACAATAAGTTAGTATTGCTTTGAGATATACTGTATATTTAGTAGGCTAAGGACTATTTTCCAAGTATTATGTCAACTGCTGCTTGGTGCTATTGGTGCTTTATACAGTACTAATAATACCTCTGGTGAAGATGGTGTTCCATCAGGACTATGACTCAAAGCATCAGTGCTAAGGCAGAGCTCTTCTTGCACCTCGGTCACGCAACTAGAAATCTCTGACATGAATAAGAATCTGATCAATAACTGCATGAGAGTACATTTTTAAATACCAAATGTTTCTTTGTCAGAAGGATTGAACAGACAGCTTCAGGCCACGTTTCATATTAAATTATCACCATTTCTCGGAACAATCGCCTTGCTGGCTCTGGCCTTCTCCAGATTAGACAGCTTGGTTTCGTATGAACAACGCAAGGCTGCAATGTCCTCCTGGAGTTTTGCCTTTGATTCCTGCTCCGCGCTGTATTCGGCCTGCAACCTGGCCAGCTTCTCTTCATACTTCTGCACAGACAAGCATGATTTTTGTTAATCTAAGAACATAACAGGTTCCTACTAGCACACGTGTTTGGGATTTACAGTACAAGTGCAGGAATGGTCTGAAGCTACTGTACTTCTTTAATCGTTGCCTTCTCTGCCTCTGTGGTGCTGGTTTGTGGCTTTAACAGGATACCAGGGGAAGCTGTGTGTGACTCACCAGCTAGAAGAGCTGGAACAAATAAAAACAAAATAATAATAATAATAATAATCTAAAAGTAAAATAGGTTAAAAGCAGGTTAGGTGAAAAACAAGCAAGATGCAAAAACACTGACAAAATCGCCACACTGCATTACGTTATTATACACAAAGTATTCAACACGTTCAAGCAAACAAGGAACAATACGCAACAGGGCAGGTTAGCAGTGCCCAGCTGCCCAGAGATGACGGCGCGCAGCTTCTTGATCTCCTCCTTGTATTCCCGGAGCAAGGCATCTTTGGGGTCCTCGTTGATGCGAGGCCTGTTCTGGATGCTCTTGGCCCGGTTGGCGTAGCGCAGCGTGCTCAAGCTCTCCTCGTAGTTGTTGTCGGCGGGCGAGAGGCAGGCCACCATCAGCGTCCGAGTGTTCCCCCCCAGGGAGTCCTGCAGCAGCCGGGTGAGCTTGGAGTCGCGGTAAGGGATGTACTTGGAGCGGCCGTCCACCAGTGCCGAGATGACGTTACCCAGAGCGGACAGCGAGAGGTTGATCTTGGTGGCCTCGCGGAGACGGTCACCCGTTGCGCCGGTTTTGGATTGTCGCTCGCTTCCCGCCAGATCCACCAGGTTGAGTTTACCGGCTCGCAAGTGGTCCTCGCCAGCTGCATCTGAGAACAGGAACGGAGGATAGACACGCTCCCCTTGTAAACCCATACCTGTGCTAAGGTTGTAAGTCATATGCCTCGCGTGAGCTCGGACAGGCCCTCTCTGGATGCCCGACCTCATCAAATCTGTAGCATAGCTCAGCAGGGAAGTGATTTAATCATATAACTGCACATTGTATTCCGAGGCCCTTTTCTGGACTTATAATGCTCATAAACCCCAAACAGGTATTTAATATTGATATTACCGGTTCGTCCCCCTTCTCAGGATTATCATGCAAAAACCAAGGGCATTTATCATTTGTAGTGTTACATACGTATGTCATATCGTATATATTAATACAGTGTATTAATTGTGTTATAAAAATGCCATTTTGTATATTACATTGTATTACTATGTTTAACATCTTTGTTGTCCTTCATACAAACCCAGCAGAAAAGGTAGATATAATTCTGTACCTATTACAACACTACAACTATTAGAAACATTGTGGCATGTCAGAGAGTATCAGCATGTGTTTTCACCTGTGTTGCAGATCTCCAGGTGGATGGTGAAGATGGAGTGCGAGCGAGAAGAGTCCTTGTTCATCAGCGTGTATCCCACGGAGCGGTTCTTCCAGCCACGCTCCATTATGAGCTCACACTCCACCACACTGCTGACGGTGTGCATGGACAGCTCCCGCACATACACCCCGTGCACCGGATGCTCTTTCAGCTGCATTCACCAATACGTGCACATTATTTTTCACAGTGTTTGGAGGTTTTCAACCTAACTCATGCTCTTCTGAATCACCCAAGCAACATGTTTTACATTTATAGGAATATGGATACTTTGCTTCAATCCAAAAGTTACTTACAATAAGAACATTAGTCATCGTGCCCAACCAAAATTCAGTCAGAATAGGCCAATAACGGCAGCATGGAATCAGGCCAGGGTTATACAGTACAACATACCATTCAATCCTCAAAATATATGCTAGCCCGACAAAACATTTGTGTTTTCAAATCGCTAGGACACATTTCTCAATACCTTGATCACTTTTGCTAAACTCTACGCAGTTCCCCAATCCTAAACAACTTTCATCTTGGCACCACAGTTCATTTTACATCCAGAATACACTAAAAGAACCATAAGACTTTACACGTCTCAAATTAACTGTTTCTTACACATCTCTAGCACATGTAATAAGCACATGCTGTCAATCATAAAACAATTCCCTAGACAACACGTAGCATTATAAAGTGCCTTTATTTGTAATGTTTAGCAATACTTTACAAAAGCTCCTCTCCAATGTTTAGAAATCACTGCAGTATGATACTGCAGTGAATGTACTGTATTTTTTTGGCCAATGAGTAGAATAATGTAATTCCAGAATACAATACTGTGTGTGTGTATATATATATATACACACACACCATAGACATCGATAGATAAACATCTATCTTGGCTCTCTCATGTTTACATTATTATTATGTATGCACTTTTCTCTTTAAAAGCCAAAGTAGTATGGCCTGCGCTCTCAGTATGCATTGAAATTGTCTGTTCCACGTGTGCATACCGAGATGGGAAAGAGAGCTTTAAGTATGCCGCCCCAACTGCCTGGAAAGATGTACAGAATGACTTAGAGCTGCGTTAAAGTCTTACTTCTAAGGGATGTGAAATGGGACAAAGATTGTAATTGTTTTAAGTCTAATTGATTATGACTGATAGTTTAGTGCTTTTCATTTGTCGTGGTGCTGTAATTTAATGGTGGACATTGTGTGTTTAAATGTTGTATGTGGACATGTTAAGCTGCCCTCTTGGCCAGGTTGCTCTTGTAAGAGAGATTTTTATCTGAATGAGTCTATTACCTGGTAAAATAAATAAAGGTATGAATCTCACACCTGCTCCCCATTCACACCTGAAACCTTGTAACACTTACGAGTCACATGGCACTAGGGAGGGAAAATGGCTAATTGGGCCCAGTTTGGACATTTTCACTTAGGGGTGTACTCACTTTTGTTGCCAGCGGTTTAGACATTAATGGCTGTGCGTTGTGTTATTTTGACGGGACAGCAAATGTACACTGTTCTACAAGCTGTACACTCACTACTTTACATTGCAGAAAAGTGTAGATTCTTAATTAGTGTCACATGAAAAGATATGCTCACATATTTTCAAATATGTGAGGGGTGTGCTCACTTTTGTGAGATACTGTATATATAATATTTGATTGCTGCTATAGTGTCTCACCTCCATCTTCTGTCTGGTGTCACTTCCCAAAAGGTCTCTGATTTCTTCATTGTAAATCTCTAGGTAGGAAGCCCTCACCAGGAATTTTGTATTCTCTGCACACTATGTAAAGATGTCAACTTAATCACATGACAACACTGAATGCTTAGAGATAATCACAGAAAAAGTTCCGCAGAGGCGGCATGCTGTATTACCATTAGAGGTGCTTATGTTATATATACAAGAAACTTACCTGAATGCTTTCAAAGATGTGCTCAAAGGCACGTGGTATGACCCCTCTCTGGACTGCAGGTTCAGACACCCCCTGCATTGTATACGACTTGCCACTTCCAGTTTGCCCATAAGCAAAAATTGTGCCATTGTATCCTTCAGTCACACCCTATTTGATGTGGAGAAGTGGGGTGTTGGTGACACTTTGACGTAATAAGCATTCAACCTCAGTAATATTATTGAGACTTTCATGTTAATACGTCTGTGGACATTTGAGGTATGTTACAAAGCATAAGGTACGATAGTGCATTGCTCAGTATTTTGTTTCAAAGTCTAAGGGTGTCCAGTGACTACTGAATTAACTGGTATCTACCAAATACATAATTTAATTCAGACTTCTAATTAACTAACCTCAACCAAAGGATATGCAATCTCGTTGTATATCTGCTCGGTAGTCTGCTCGATGAAGTAGGCCCCATCAAAGGTAAACTGTTTGGGCGGCTCATCTGCAGCACTAGGCTTTTGGATCAAGCACTGACAGTGGCAGAGGTCCATAGAGACCACCATTTTACAGTTAAGACCCATCTCCCGTTCATTTATTGGTCTGCACCTGACCACCACCTTTACAGACTCAGACCCCGCCATCACAATGCAATGTAATACAGATCAGGGTTGTAATCTGGTCAATACTGCTCAATAATACCACCGTTCGAGGTTAAGCAAATGCCACAATACCGTTTGCTAATATTACACATTTCAGACATGGCAAATATCTCTCTACATGAATGTCTTTGACATCAAACATACGAAATACTAGTTCTACCGATAATCACCTAACGTTTACTTGTGAGACTCACGGTAGTAGCTAGAACACACGGCAACAAATTGATCAGCTGACGATACGCTGCACACACCGGCCTCTATAATATATAGAGGCTATAGTATCTTATTATGGTATCGTAAATAAAAAGCAGAAGCTCAAGGACGTTATCTAGGAACGATGCCACGCACTGTTTCTCCACTTCCTACATCTTTCAAGGTTGCTTAGTAACCACAATAAAGTGTCACGTATACATTTTGACACTAGCACCAATAGCCATCTTGGTAAGGACTGTGTGTCTAAATATATCCATTTGCGGCAAACTCATTGTAATAACTGTTTCCACGTTTTAACAAGGTAAAGTATTACCTGGCTGTAGAACATATGAACGATACATTTAAACAGACAAATATAGTAGTTCAGTATACATAAGAAAGTACTGTATTTGTACAAGTTTAACAACCACAAAAGATAGACATTGCCATCTAGGATAACAACCGGGGCCAGTCCAGTGTCCTATAACCTCAGTATTTTACCAAAAATGGACATTTTTATACTGCAGATAACAAGTCAATCATTTCAGGGGTACTCAAATGGCATTTAAAGTATGCCTTATGGCCGATTGTTAAAATGTTAAAATACTTTTGCAAATAAAAACAGGGTTTAAAACATCTTCATTTTTAAATAAACACTGCAGATCTATAAAAAGTGCCAAAAATGATAATACAGGTGCAATGTGTTACGATAATGCATGCAATACACACCCTGTTAGATTCATTCATTCAGTTAGTTAGTACAGAAGAAAAGTTGCATCACAGTTGTCACGTTTAGTGTGTCATATCATTATCTCAATACATTTTCCGGTAATTTAGTCCAGTTTAAACCCATTGTTTCCTGTAAATGTTTTCTTGGGCTCTTGAGCATATCAGTATCTTTTAATGGCCATGCCTTCTCCTCCCACTCATAGCAGTGATTCACACGTGCACAGCTCAGAGGACAGGCCAACCCATCCTGGTGCTCTGTGTAATGTTCTATTAAGGCTGCCATGGACGTGAACTCTGTCTTGCTTTTCTGAAGAGAAAAAAACAAAACAAAAAATAACACAGACTTTATTTCAGGAACTGTTTACCCATTTTAGTGTGTGTGTGTTTAATTCAGTGTAATTTCTGTAGTTATGCTATATCATTAAAACTTACCTCCAGTGAGAATGTTCCCTTACGGGGGTTTTCTATAAGAAGGGGGATCAATCCGGATGGGAAGCGAATGATGATAGAGCCACAGTTTGGTTTCTTGGGATGTTGGCGTAGCAGGAAAGACCCCAGAACATCCTCTGCCAGCAGGGAGGAGCTACTATCACTGAAAAAAAGGATACAAATCTTAGGAAACCACCAAGTTACTACTGAAGCTAGCATTCAAGGTAATGCACAGGCTACAAAACTAGTTTCTTACAAATGATGACTTAACACAACATTATATGCTTCAAATAATATTTTAACCTATAGAGAATGAATAGGACATTTGTAGGTGCAGGGAAACTAACGTTGCAATTCCTGCCATGCACCAAACTGCCTGTGCCATAGCTTCTTCGGTTTCTGCCAAACTTGGAGCACGGGGTCTCTTGGCGTGCCGTTTGTCCACCTCTGCTCCAAACAGAGAACGTCAAAAACTACTTTATTATAATTTATTTAATATAAATATAAAATAAGAGATATTATTTTAAAATAGCCAACTTCCCGAGTATCTCACTTGAATGGCAGTGTATAAAATGTCAAGAAATAAAGTGGGATTGACGTGAGACAGATTGGCTAAACCCTTTGTTAAACACCATTTACAGTGAGAAAAGTATTTAACACTCATTATCCTTCACCTTGTGCACAACAGTAAGAGCCCAGCACCTATTGCAGCAACAGACTTTGGCATTACCTAATCAGCGCTTTTATTCTGGAAAGTGCTCTTTGCACACTTGGCCCACCTTTCGGAGAACTCAGACGCTCCTGCACACTGTGCTGTTTAAAAGGGCTGAAGGTGAAGGAGCGGTATGCCCCAGACTGCAGCACTTTGGTTCGGATGACTCTCTTGCGCATTAAAGAGGGAGAGGAGCTGAAGACTTCATCTTTATTACTCAACTGGTCTGCGTGGGAGTTTGACTTTACCTACAGAGAAAAAACAAAAGTATATAATAAATTATATTTGAGAGAAGAAAAAAAAATATATATATATTTGTGTTTATCAACACCTATAAAAAGTGATTATGCCTTCCAATCACACACAACACCTGGAACAAGTTTCCAGATATATTTATCATTATCTCTTTACAGCACTACATTGTTTCATTATATTTTTTACATTTGTTTTTAAATATAGCATATTCATTTTCAGGATTATATTTAATGTTAAGGGAATTTAATTTCACTCTATAAATAAAGTGTATTTAAATATAGTTGCATAGGTTAAAAGAGTTAAACTGCATGTTGAGTAAAATACTGATTAAACAATCAGACAATATTTCAAACAGTTACCCACAACCGTTAGATTTGTGATTTTTGCTTTCCGGCATTCTATTTTCTGGCAATTAGCATTAAAATAGAACCAGTTGCGAGGAGCACAAGTGACACTACCCACAGTATTAGTCAACATAGCACACTCATTTTGAATAGATTCCCTTGTGTTCTGCAGAGAACATCTCGGAACAATGCCGAAGTCAGTCCTTTTTACACAATGCCTCACACCACTAATTAGTGGTGGTGGGGGGGGGGGGTTAACATGAGAAATTATGTCGGTTAGCAGGTTTATGTAGGTGGGGCTGAGACCTTGGCCCCTGGCAATAGACCAGCAAAGGGGGCTCTTCTGAAGGACACCAGGGCGCTGACACTAAGAGGGAAGCCGTGGTTGAGCAGGGAGGGTTGGGGACGAGGCATGGGGCCAACAGGCTCCTCCTGGGCCTCGTCTGGGTGCTTCTCCAGGTAGAAGAGCTGGAAACATCGGCACAGCAGCAGGTTCAGGAACTGGGCCTAAGGTAGGCAACCCCAACAAAATAAATAAATGCATAAATAATCACCAATTACAAAAGGCACTGCCATAGTCAGAACTGCATCTCACTCTTCCCTCTCTGGGGGGCAACAAAAACAAATATCTTCAATACAAGTACACTTACATTATTTGCAAACATGAGCAAGTTACATTTTAAAACCGCTTCCTAAATAGTTTTTTTTGGTTATAAAACTGGGTGGAGATAACACTGTTAAAACAAAAAATAAAAGCCATTCCCTGCTGAAAGAGTTAAAACAATAACAAGAGGGCGTGGCACTTACTGCTCTGCCATGCCTGGCCTTGAAGAGATGGCAGTATAGCTGGGCATCTAGGCTGCCAGGGTTATGGGAGACAAATGCAAACTGGGCGTCGGAGGGCCGTGCGGTAGAGAGAGAGACTCTACGTAGGGCATGAGCCATCAGAAGGGTCTAGCCAGGCACAATGAATCACACAGAGAGCTCATACAAAAATAATATGGATACAGCATTTAGATTTTATATTTGTGTCATGCACACAACATGCTCAACCACTTACGACAGTACACCAAAAGCACAGTTGTAGTAATCAAACTTTTCATTAAAAAAAAAATTACAGCTTGGTCTTAATGTTCAATTTTCAAAGTGTTTTCATAATCATCCAGCCAAAACAAAATCAGGCGTATCCTTCCTTACCGTCTCATCCTCATCATACATTTTCACACCTTTCACAGAGAATTTCAGTGACACAGGTCTCCTCCTCTTGCATGTCTGAGTGTAGAACGTCAAGCGTTTATATTAGAATGCAATGAGCTATTTAAGTAGCATGATGGTTATGCATTTCCTTGACATGACAAGACTTACTCTGAGACACATTAGCTGCTTGTACAGTAGCACAATCTGCTCATCCAAACAGGAGTCACTCACTGGAAAGGAGCCCACATACTGTATAGAAACAACTTAGTTAAAAAGACACAAGGGGAAGTAATGAAGATATTGCATTTAATTAAATAGAGAAGAGGCATATACAAAAGGATTACCTCTGCTGAACGGGTCACTGTACCACGACCCTCCCCGATTGTTGCCTCGCCCATGCTGCTCTATCAATTTATATTTGCAGGTTCAATCCACCAGACAATATCAAAAGTAAAAGCTAGCTAACTATCACGATGCGTTAATACTTTAGAAAGCAAAACGTAAAGGCCTCTGTACCTGTACAACGTGTAACAATATGTACGCTTCAAAAACTAAAGCAAAAAACAGAAAATCTCCCGACACGTCTAAAAAGTAAAACAAAACGAACACGAATTGGTAGAATGTTTTCTCTCGTCTACAACACAAGCGTCACGTCAATGCGCTTAGGCATGTTTGAGATCGCATTTCTTTGCTGGGATAGTCCAGGGGAGATGAAACCGATAAATAATCAGAAAGCATTTACAAATATATTATACTTACGCCCGCTGAACTCGGTAGCGTGCTTTTATTAACTAAATGAAGGGCTGTTAAAACAACTCAAGTACTCCATGCAGACCCTCGCCCCACCACGCAGCTCGATTTTAAGAGACTTCTCCGTAAATTCCAAACTTTCCAATCTTGCCCCAACTTGCGTAGTAACGATCGATACGCCCACTTTGTCGACCTTTAGGAATACTCCAGGTGTGTTGTGGCGTGTCTCCAAGCTAATAGCACACGACACCAAAATGCAGTGGACTAGAATACACCTCTGCAAATAAAATATTTATTTCATATAAAATACAATGTTTATTCATCACTACTGCGATCGTCCTTGTTTGTAGGGCCTACATGGTTATTGGGTAACTCGTGTGACATGGTGTTTTCCAATCATATTAACCCCACAAAGAAAATCCACTGCTTATTACAAATATAGCCATTTTATTAATGACTTGGAGAAAAAAGAAAAAAGAAAAAAAGAAGCATAACAATACAATGAGTACATGCAAGGTAGCCTATATATGAGCTATTGCAACTCACATTTCTTAACCTAAACACTTTTTAAAGGCTGTGTTTGATTTTGATTTTGTATTTGAGGAATGTGTGCTGCTAACATATGAAAATACTGATAAAAAATAAGATAATTCACTACAACTTGCATGGATATTTCATTGGGTTAAACGTGTGTTGCTTAACTAGAAAAACATTTGAGAAGTTATGACTGACAGAATCTTCCATTCTCAACCCAGTAATTCCACACAGTTTTTTTTTAACATTAGCTGAACGTTGCTATGCACGTAGTGTAAAATACGCGTTAAATTGAGAACCAGTTACTCTCACTGCACAGTAAAATTGCTCAACACACAGAGGAGATATTCCTATTCTAAAAGAAAACGAAACAAATGGGCAATATCAAAAATGGGAGGAAGGAAAAATATAAAATAAAAGTCACCAACAACGAAAAAGGGCCACCGTCTTATTCAGAGCCAGAGCTGCATCTATCACTCTTCTTTCTCTGGGACTTGCGGGTCGATGGCTTAGTATTGGTCTCCTTTTTGGCCACAGGCTCTTTTGGGGAGGACTTCTTAGCAGTGGGGCGCTTGGACCCCCTGCTAACCAGCTTTTTGACAGCTGGTGTTTTAGGCTTTTTTGCAAGCGCTGCCTTTTTCTCAGGAGATGCCTTTATCGCGGGCGATTCCTTTTTCGCTGGAGTTGCCTTTTTTGCAGGAGTCGTCTTCTTTTCAGGAGCGTCTTTCACCGGCGTCGAGGAGACTTCAGTTACAGCTTTCTTGGCTGGGGGTGCAGACCTCTTGGTACGGGAAACCACCTTCTTGGCCGAAGACGCAGGTTTTGACTGACGGGAACTTCGTGGCTTCTTGTTGGGCAGGGGTTTGCGTACCTTAGGTGGCGGCCTCTTTTGCGGTTTCCTAGGCAAAGTTGAATAACCAGCGGTTCAGGCGGATGTCACATACATGAAACAGTGGACAACTGCACCTTCAAATTAACAGGTGTACCAATGAGAGCAGCTCACTCATGAACACGCAGTAGATCTGAGATTAAGATGCAGAGTAGAGCTCTGCTCTCCAACTGCCTAATTTACAAAGCTCAAGAGTAGGGATGTGCGCAATTACGGTAGTCGGTTAAACGATTAAACGCTGGGGTCAATTGATAGTCGGCACCGTAAATACTAGTCGGATAAACGTGTTATTTTATTGTATTATTATTTTGTTATTTAAGAAGTGGCTCAGTCAGTCTCTCCTGCCTCAGCCTGCACATGAAACACGCAAAACAAAGTTCCTAGTAGTGAGGGAGCTGGGACTACTCTATGCGCTGCAAACTTTGATGTTGCCACTAGCTCCGCTCACAGGATGGCTCTTTGTTGAAATTTGCAGCGTGGCGTCATGCATTGTGCAAACAAATCTGGATTCACAACATCTCTGCTTTTGATTTAACATTGTTAAAAATCGGGCTGTCGGGTTCCTGACTGTTCACCATTGTTTAAGTTAAGGTAAATAGCATTTTGCTAGGCTAAACTAGCAACGGTAAGCCAATTAGCTAAGAATTTTCAGCACAGCCAATGCAGCATACAGATAGTCATACAGAATAAAAGTTTCATAACGCTCTCATCCCGCTGCCTGTGAATAACTGAGCTGTATTGGCACTCTGCCACTGCTGTGCCGTAGGCTACTGTAACTGTTCATCTTCTGAAGATGAGGCAGTTAGATCTTTTTTTTTTTTTTTTAAATGAGGAGGAAGCTAAAACGTGATCTCCACCCACTGAGATAAAACAGCAGGTAGGGAGAGAACAGAACCTGTACACATGCTGACAATGTTAAGCCTGATTGTGATTAATTTGGACGGTTTTCTCAATGTTTTGGTATTTTTAGACTAGTCGACTAGTCTAAATTTAAAATGTAATTTAACCGACGGCGAAATTAGTCACTAGGAACATCCCTACTAAAGAGTAACCATGTGAAAAGCAAATGAATAAGTCGTATTTTTTTAAGCCATATCACGAATAGCTCATTCATATACACATTATAT
>JAODOY010023500.1:0-24111 GCA_025399855.1 Forbesichthys papilliferus
ACACACACACACGCACACACACATACCTACATGCATACACACACATCTACACACACACACACACACACACACACACACACACACAACTGTTAGCCAACACACAAAAGACAAATCTCTTGTCACTTTCTAATCTGTCTGTCTACTGTCTCTATTGTTCAATTATGCTAAATATGGTCGGCCTCTTTCCTTCTCCCCCTTGCGCACACATGCAAGCACACACACGCACACAAATGCACGAACACACGCACGCACGCACACATGCACGCACGTCTAGTGTTGCCCAACAGAAGGACAGCTGATGAGCAGGCCAGTGTCACTTTCACTCTTTGTTTGAGTCAAATTACCTCCCCTTCCACACCCACACACACACACACGCACACACACGCACACACACACACACACACACACACACACACGCGCACACACGCGCACACACGCGCACACACACACAGTCTTGTATCCGACCCTGTCTAGACTGACACACATCAGCCCTTTACAATCTGGCACACCATCTAATAATATGTGCATACGTTTATATTGCCATGAGGATGAACAGTTTCTCCTGTTGCAAAGTGAACAATGAACAAAGCCTTGCCAATCATGTTAATTATATCATGGTTACTGTGGCAACAGCCACTAGATATTGTACTTGGCAAACTGAGCCCAGGAGCATCATAATGTAGTCAGTTTTACTGTGGCCCTTAAATGATTTGTTTAGAGAGAGAATACTGTATTTAATGCCTTTCTTATGTTGTCAATGTACTGTATGTAACTGTAGACCCTGAAGTTCTCACCCAGGTCATGAATAGAGTGATTCATTATTTTATCCAATTATATAAATATACAAATGTTCTTATCCCAAGAATTAGAAAATAGCGTATTTGTTACTTGACATTCAAAATTATTATTATTATTATTTTGGAGGACATTTGACATTTGTCTGTAATACTCTTCTATGCATTTCTAAAATTGCATAAACATAAGTTGACAAACATCTACTTTTCTAGTAAACTAGAAATGCACCAGACTAAAAAAGCAGGCTAAATATGCAGACTTAATACGCTAGGAATGAGCCAATACTAATTTACAGGTTTGGCTAATTCCTAGCGTAATTTCGATTGCTGTGTTTCTTTCCAGTACCGTATGTCATGTCAGACCTAAACACCTAATCGCAGCCACAGGGTGTAGGTGGGACAGTTGCCATGGTTACCACTTGGCAGGGATGTTCTCTTGCTCCTCGGCGAAGGAGCCGAAGCGGTGTTCCTTGAGGAAGTTGGAGCCATGCTTCTTGATGAAATCCTCGATGGCTTGACCCCACCATCGTGCATGCCTGTAGCTGCTGCACTTTAACACCAGGCTCCTGCGCGCGCACACACACACACACGCGCGCAATATCTAAGCTAATGCAGTTGTTGTTCATAGAACAAGTGGTGCAATGAACAAGCATCACATTTATACATGTGCAGATCAACATCTGAATAAAAGATATGCCTGTACACACACACACATACACACACCTGCTGAGGTTGTCAACACGAACCCCATGTTTGGTCTCAGTATCTTTAGAGTCCATCTTGATGTTGAACTCTTTGTCCACCAGCATGACAAAAGAGATCGCTCCAGAGTCTAGCTTCATGTAGAGTAGGAATGAGTCCTTCACTACCAGCCACCTGCATGCAGGCACACACGCCCACACACGCACGCACACGCACATTATCTAAGCTAATGCAGTTGTTGTTCACAGAACAAGGAAGTGGTAAAATTAACATGGAATCGCTTCTCCTTGGTCACGATCATGGGTCAAGCTGTTGCTATGGCGATACAGAACGTGTTTTAGTTTATTAGTCATTGGGTAACTTTGTCGTGGTCTACTCTAGACAGACTCAGCTGTGTGAGAGACTAAGGAAACTATTTTACACCTGGCGCAAAAACGGTAACTTAAAATACTCAATTAGATTAACATATTTTTTACAGAGAGACCTGGGCCTGGTTTCCCAAAGCTCTACGATGATCTTAATATGTGCTTAAGTGCCACGTTATTTTATTGGTGCGTTTCCCGGAAGCGTCGTTGTTTACGTGCCACGTTCAATTCATTGTAGATTAACTTGTTTGTCCATCGTAACAGGACCGTAGCTGGTTCTGTACAACAGCGCCTCCCTCAACAGGCACTGACCGTTTGGACCATCGGTAGCACATCTTGGTATGACCACAGCAGTTCAGACCAGGAATACGATGACCGCCAGAACGCTTGGAGACCATGCCTTCCCTGGAAGAGATAAACAGAGTTTAGTTTTATACTACTTAGCATGCATACACTATTCCAAATATATTATTATTGGCTCCAAAACCCACTTCATGTTCAGTTTGTTACCAGTGTATTGTTAAGAACGGCAAGCGATCCTATAAATATGCTCACCACTTCAGTAACATTGAATTTAGTCCTTTAAAACAAGTAGATATTGTATGTGTTATAAATAAAAAGGAATCCTTCCACCACACAACATTTACATTTTATTTTTTATTTATTTATTTTATTTCAATACACAGCCATATCGGGACCTGAATACAGTACAACTGCACTCAAGGCCCAGAAGGTACAGTATACTTCTGCGGACACGATCTGCAAATTTGCAGCATATGGTGCACGGGAATCAGTTAGTGCACATAGATGACATAGCCCATAGACATGTCCGTTAGGAGGAGAACATAAGTATACAGCCTGAGCGCTTGTCTGCGTCGCACTAAACTGTATCTCCCCAGAAGTGTACCGGTACCTATATGATGTGTTTCGGGATTATTCTTACAAGCCTTTAGGTCCCAGGTCATGGATAAAAGACAGCTGGCTGACGTCAATAAATTCCATCTGATAGAAGACACAATTTATTCCAAGTGAGACATAACAGATACACCTACAAAACGTTTATCTATATTGTATAATACACAATAATCAAATGATATTGTATTAATCCGTGTTAATAAACCTTGTAATAAAAATAATTAACTAATCAACAGATACATTTATACAACATCAGCTGTGTAAATAATACAGTAAGATATACTGTATATTCCTATAGCAGCTCACCGTAGCGTGATAGTTTCTATAGACAGGCATCTTCAGCAGCTTGTTTAAGTAATCCTCTAGTTGTTTCTGAAACACACACACACACACACACACACACACACACACACACTACTATCACATTGGCTAGCTGCTACAAATAAACAATGCTCACAAGAGTAAGAACCAATGATAATGCGTCTGCACGGTGACTGACAGCAGAGTCAACAGATGGCGTACCCTCCGACTGGAGACTTGGTCCTCCCGGGCCAGGTCCTCTCCTCGGGGAAGGTAGGGTATCTGTCTTGCTTCAGTGTTCTTCACGCTCTGTCTCCTCACCGTGTGACTGCACAGGACAGAATGTCAAGATGCAAGACAGAATGTCCTCTGTGTATTTGTGTGCGTATACGCTGTCCTTTTTGTTGTTGTTCTGTTGTTTTAACAACACTGTCTTTTGCCCTGTCCTGGTTTGAAGACAAGACAGGACAGTGCCTTTAAAACAGGACAAGACACAAGACAGAAACTCCTCCCCACGTTACTGTATATGTGTGAAACACAACTGGGAGAGTATAAGAGCTTTATAAGAGCTTTAATGGTTGATTTTAGTCAGACTCTGCGTGGCCCTTAGCTCTTAGCTCCTGGCCTGACTTAGTTGACTTGCTCACAGTGTGCCCACTGCACGTGCACGTGTGTGCACGTAACACACACACGCATGCGGTACCTGCGGGAGGGCAGCGGGATCCTCATGAAGGTCTTGTAGGTCCTCAGCTCTCTGTGGAGATCCAGGAAGTGTTTCTCCTTCCTCTTCACCAGCCACGTGAACTCACCGTGTTTCATCTCGATCTTAAACACCGCCGGCATCGACTGAACACACACACATGGAGTAGACGCACACGCACCTCATATTGCAGCCTACAGCTTAATAACAAATGACTGATGACGAATGGATAGAAAAATGGACATTCGGTGTGTGTGTGTGTGTGCGTACCTTGTTGACACTCCTCTGGGTGGTGACGTTGAAGCGGTCCTGGGCTGAAGTGAAGCGCTCCACCTCCCGGATTTTGGCGCTGATGGGAGCAGAGAGGAACACCTTGGCCTCCAGCTCCTTGAAGCCCACTGTGTGGTAGACCTCCCTGAATGGCAGCCGAGCCTCTGCACACACACACACACGCGCATGCGCACACACACACAAACGCACGCCAATGCATGCAGACACACACGCGCACACAAACACGCGAGCGTGCACACACGCGCGCGCGTCACGCACATGCGCGCGCACGCACACCCACACACAAATCGTAGTCGTAAAACAAATATGCATCATTCATATAAACCAAACAAATAGATATTTCACATGAAATAAGATCAAAACACAAAGAGAAATGTATGCCATATGAAGACCCCCCTTCCCGTTCCTCCTTCACATACACACTCATAAACACATGCATCTGAAGTCATACCCAACACTCACCGGATACACTAGAATCAGTGGTGTTGTATTCTCCATCTCCCAGGTCCAGTTCCCGGGTGTCTAGCTTCTCCATGATATCGGACATATCTGTGGCGACCAGCTGCAAGGTGCTGGACGATGGTTCTGCGTTGCGGAGCATGGTTAGCACTGCGCCTGGAGCCCAGGGCTCAGCTGCAGAGGGAGGGGGAGAAACACCACATTATGTTGCATCTTCTGGTCCAACATGTATGGGACTCCCGATGTTTGTTTGTGATTGGAGGGTTGGGATGAGTGTTACATGAGTGGTGGTATTACTTTTTTAAAAATATATTGTATTGTTTTTACTCATTTTGTATTGTTAATTGTTAATGACGTTGTGGTGTGACACACTTTATGTTACATGAATTTGTATGAAAAGTGCTATATAAATAAAGATTGATCACTCAGTACATTCAAAGCAGCACTCTTTAGAGAACGATGAATGTTGCTTTAAATAACAACCTGTTGGGCCAACAGAATAAAAAGAACAATATGTTGCCCGTCTTGTTGCGCTATTCTCTCTCTCTCTCTCTCTCTCTCATCACCTCATTTAACGCTCCACCTCCCTTCAGTTCAGTAACAGCGAATTGTGTAGGTTCTTATTTTCTATTCTTGGTAGCAACATTTCACTCCAGCGCAACTTGATATACATCTACAATGCCTATGCTCTCCCTTCTAATCTCTCGCCCTCTCATTTACTTTGACCATATTCCCCAAAAACAGTGTGTTTATGAGGGGAAAGCAAGTCTGTGTGTGTGTGTTTGTGTTACCTCATACACTCACTCAGATATATGTGGTTTGCGTGTGTGCGGTTTGTGTTTGCTGTGTGTTTTTAAACACCCCCCCCACGCCACGCCCATTGTAGCCTTCGCTGGTCTCATTGCAACGCTAGTGTATGAAGATGATTAAGCCGGTCGGATCAATCTTCCCTGGCCTTTTAAATGTACGGCACCATGTACGGCACCATCTTGTGTGGTTTCTGCTCCTCGTCTCTTAAGCAACGCCATGTATGCCACCTCCCATCTTTGCCATAACTGCCAACCACAGGGTGGGTTATGTTTACGCTGCAACCTTAAATTCAATCTGAAATCTTTCATCCAAACCGGCTTCATAGTGCCCGTCTTTCTTTCTCTGTGCGTCCGTCTATTGTCACAGTCGATCCAGTTGGCTGTCACTGTTTGGGGTGGGAGCTGACTGGGCAATAAGTTCGAGAAGAGTTTGAACCCGGTGTGTGATGTAGTGAAGGAGGTCTTAAAGGCAATATATACCATTCAATAAATTCAATATCAGTTTACCCTTTAAGATGAACACCAGTGCACTTTCAGTTGGTTGGCTATATGAGAGATTGTCAGGATAGGTCAGAGATGATAGGGTGCCATCCAGAAATGATCTCACATCTGACTCAATGCTGTCTACATTACACATTCGATAGCTTTCAAATTAGTCCAGTCGCTTGGGTCCTTTTATACAACACAAGTGATAAAAAACTGGGAATTCTTTATATTTTATGATAGGTGACCTTTAACCTTTATATGGCGTAAGTTAATTGCTCGCTTAAGATTCTAAAACAGGCCATGGTGTCATTTGCCCTTGCAATTTGGACAACTTAGATATAAACGAGAACAAATTACTAGCCTGTAGCCTTATAAGAAGTATTTGACAGACTAACTTGAGAATATGGCCACAATATGAGCTACACATATAAACCACATTAAGTCCGCCACTGTTAGCAATAGGTAACTCATTCGTATGCATTAGTTTCAGTTAGCATGGTTAGCAACTGACAGACCCCAGTGATACAGGCATAATGCTAATACACTATAATCTATTCTATTACTCTATTATCGTAGAATATAGAAGAATAAATAACCAAAGTACTTGTTGCTTATTACAACATTTCCAAATAATATAGGGTAGCACAGAAACCTACAAAATAAATAAATAGTAATAGTGTGTATTACTTTACTCACAGCTTGAAAAAATAAAACTATTGTTATTTAATTGTATTGCCTTTATAAGCTCTCCCAAAAGTTATTCATATAGACAATTGAGACAGTTGTTTTTAATCCAGTGTTCTCAATCAGTTAAATATGAAAAAAGCTATACTAAACACTTTTTAAAGCAAAGATTAAAGTAAAAATGCTGAATTAAAGCGTGTAAGGTTAATTAAATAGTATACTTGTGTATACCTAAAGAGTATCGAAAAGTACTTGAAATATACAGTAACAGTAGTTCGGTCAGAAGTGGTCAGGTCACTGTTTGCGGATATAGAATATTCCGAGAGCAGCAATTGTGTTTACCAAGTTGCATTGTTGATCCTGCGGTGCTCTGTGTGGTGGTTCTGCATTGTTTTTGGAAAATGGTGAGCAAGTTTTTGTTGAAGGAGACGCTTGAAATATATAGAAGCCTCTAGCATGTTGACGTCACACCAGTGTAGTGCAATCACAACGTAAACCTAACCTTTAGAGTCGGTTTCACAGACATGGATTAAGGCTAGTCCTAGAAGTTGTTTTTATGGAGATATTTATTTCTTTTTGCCTTGGATCCATATTTGTGAATCCAACGATAACAATCTACAAAGCATTACCACATCTATCCATAACAGTCTTCAATGCATTACCACATCTATATATAACCATTAAATCCATTTAAAATAGACACAGATATTCCAAGATTTGCTTCCTTTATCAACTATGCTATTTCCAGAAAGGAAGTCTCACACACGCACACACAACACATTTAAGCATAAACACATCCTGCAATACAGTAAACAAGATTCAACACCGGGATGTTCTAATATAGAGGAACTGTAAACATACAATACCTCCATGATTAAAGAAAACAGATGAAATGTCTACAAAGTCTCATGAACGCCCCTGCCCACTGGTCCTGAGAGAGAGAGAGAGAGAGAGAGAGAGAGAGAGAGAGAGAGAGAGAGAGAGAGAGAGAGAGACTGTCCTTGGGTACACACAGCCTCTCTCCCTGGAGGTCTGGTCCCTGAGGGGAGCTCCTCTGTATTAGCCTGCCTAGCCACCACTCATTGTAATTAGGTTCAGCATTAATCCCCCCCCCCAAACATTCACACCCACACCACTGTCTCTCCCTCTCCCTCGCTCTCTCTCTCTCTCACACTTTCTCTCACCTGAACGAACAGTCGCATGGCAGAATGAGAAACTGCGAGACAATGGCACAGATACACGCACACGAAGACACACACACACACACACACACGCACACACACACACACGGACAAACAGTGGTCATTACGAGAAGTGCTCCTGGTGTTTTGAAGCGGTGGAATATCAGCAGTGTGTGTGAGAGCGTTTAAGTAACAATGCTCTAAACAGCTGCGTGAATTCATGTAGAGACAGAAACCCTCCAGTATATGAACGACACATAACGCACACACTACACACACACACACACACACACACACACACACACACACACACTGACCTGAGCCCTGAGATTAGAGAGCTGCATTGTGTGTTGACAAAAAAACAAAAAAGCCTCTCACACAGAAAGATGCTCCCTTAATCCCCTCCATCTCGGTCTCTCTCTCTCTCTCCTGCAGGGGCAGTCTGGGAGCATGCCAGACAACCTGAACTGGCAACACCCACACAGGGAAAAGGCGGGGATTAAAGTCCTGGGTAAAACTGGTCCTGATTGGCCAAAAAGGGCTTTTATTCACAAGCAGATAGCCAATAAAACCCACATGGGTTGGTTTGTAACTGAAACCCTGCCCCATCCATCCTTATGGAGGAATGCAGACACACCTCACAGTAAATCCAAGTATGAGAAAGAGTGTACAAAAGTAAATAAACAGAATAGTTATCAGAATGCGCTTCTACATAGTGTCGTGTTTCAAGAACATTGTTGATGTTCCTATTGATAAACTGTAGGTTAACAATAGAGGTGTCAAAGTGGTTAGATTTGAAATGTGCAAACATAATCTTTGCAGCGCTGCACTTGACCTGCCTACATATCGTGCACGCAGTTTCACAGCATAAGTATTATGGTTACACATAATGCAAAATTGACAGAAGCCAATATTCTCTTCCCATTCACTTCCATTCTATAAACAAAGGGGCGAATAAAACATTTGTTTCATGTGGTGAAGATATTTCGCTACTTCATTTCGTCAACTTTGACCTACGGATGTGGTCTCAAGCAACAGCATGGATGTGTGTGTGTGTGTGTGTGATTGACGGCTGCAATTAGCTGTAGTTTTCTTAGCGAGGCAGGATGGAATGGAGAATACTTTTTTAGTTCGCATAGAAAGGCGGCAGACCAATACTTTTTCATTTGTGTGTGTGACCGTACCTTGACGGTCTCACGCTGACGCAATACAAGAACACTCTATGCCGTAGAGCTATCGGCCTCATAGGGACAGTGCGATTATATATTGTTTGTAAAACATTACACCGTTTTTAGAAGGTAATAAAAGGAATTAAATAAATACAATAATTATTTAGGCATACATGTTGTGATGCCTACATGCTGTTAATATAGCTCTTACTGCATTGTGTCTGTACCCTCATTAAAATCTTATGTAAACACAAAAATATCTATAGTCGTTTCATGTTTCAATTATGTTTTGTTAAATGCAGAGCAATACCTGTACCTATATATTAATACAGTTGATTTAGTTTAATACATGGTCCATAAAACATCACAAAATATGATAACGATCATGGCGAAATAAACTGTAACTTGTGTGCGTGCCATTGTGGGTGTCCCTGCTTGATTGCGCCGACCCAAACAAACTCCAAGGAGCGTACTTTGCTCGTTCCCTGCGATGATGTCACGCAATCAAAAATTGCTTTACTGGGCTTTATCATCGACTCTCCCACATTAAAGGATTCTTCTATAGAGTTTAACCGAGGTTGGGATCCAAAGCTATTGGTGCATTACAGCCACCTACTGTACAGAGCAATGCGACTCTCTACATGGTCTAGATTAGTATTGGTGCATTATCGTCACATACTTTCCAGAGCATTGCTAGTGTCTATATGCACTTTTTAACAAGGTCGTCAGTCTTCAGTCGGTCAGTTCTTATCTTATCTAGTCCCACTATGAGCGTCCGGTAGAAATTTTTATCAAACAAATGTTAACTGGGCCATTAAAGAACACAATTGTGGCCATAGTAAGGCAATTAAGCGTTGTTGCACCACTTTCACATACAATGGGAGTGGGAACTTCTGTGAGTCATCATGAGTAAAATATACGTGTACATGTACTTCAACCAGTGCTTTCAATTTGTCCAATGCTGTGTATCTGATAGAAATTAAAACTGAGAAAAGGTCTGACCACACGAAACACAATGATAACTCTGCTCAGGTATTACCGGTAGGCTTGTTACAGTTTATGGAAATACCCTGCCCAAAATGAAGGAGGTTTTGAATGCAAACAGGAAATCCTTCAAGTGACAATCATGAAAAAAATGAAACAATGAGTCACCTGTGCTGTCAGTTGAGTCACTAACATGCCCGGGATATGAGGTCGTAGGTCACATGTCTCATTGCTAACATTATAGAGATGGAGTCGGCAACCCGTGACACTGACACAAATGCAAACATTAGCGTGAGTCTGGTGGGGATGCTTGTTTTTCCATTTGTATAAAAAGGATGTCAATAATAATTTTGCAATGTGGAAGTGGGTCTGTAATTAGCTATTATATGTAAAGCACATGTAAAAAATACAGTAATATTCTGAATATGATAAAAAACATGATTACAGTAACATTGTAAATAAATTCACCTGATTTGTAAGATTGTTTTTTTTAAATGTATTTATTTTTATTTTTTTATAATTAGTAATAATAATAATTAATATACTGTGTAATTATGCAATACTCTGACGTTAAAATACTGTGTAGTGGTATTCTATAGCACTCATGCTAAATACAATACCAAACCAATACTCTCACTTATTACATACTGTAGAAAAACTTCCCCCATTACTTGCTTAAAAATGGACTCAATGCAGTAATGACCACTGTTGACATGTTCACACCAACATTATACAATACACCAACATTATATCATTATATCAGGAAAGACATGCTCAGTAAGACCTTCTACTGAATGCTGCCATTGTTATGTTGACCCAAAACACACACACACGCAGGCAGGTAAGCGCGCGCGCACACACAAACACACACACAACTATACTAAGAAATAAAGCCTGCCTGTATTCTTTGTCTATTTACACAGTGACAATGGAAAGGTAAACATTTCACACAAATAAAATTATAATTCAGCTCAAATCCTCAAAAACCCATTTGGGTGAATTTGAATCAGCAATATCATGATTCAATATTATTTAGAGATACTTTTTTTCTTTTTACATTTTTCACAACTTTCACAAGTTTTCCAATTGCTTAGATACAATACACATAAACCTAAGATTCGGTTCAACATTCGTTGATTGAATTGAAAATTCCAGGTTTATTCCAAGTTTCAGGATAAAGAGATCCATTGACACCAATTGCAGTGGAACATGAACCAACTACAATCTATGAATGTAATATTTCATTATCATTGTTTACAGTTTCAGACCCTGTTTCTATGATCCCATGTACTGTAACACTTATCCAGAGCTGTTCTGAGATTGAGTTTTGAGTCACATTACTGTATATATGCAGGCGCTTGATTATTGATTTGAAATTATGGTACACATATTTACAGTATTGAAATTAGTGTTATCCACCTACATATAGTTAGTGATACTGTAACATGGAGCTGGCAGGTGATCAAGGTCACAACAGAGGTCAGTAGGAGAGCAGTAGGAGAAGGGAAGATGAAGATGATGTTGCGGTCAAAGGAATTACAGGGGACAAGCACCCCTTCTGAGAGGTGGTCGTGGGGCCTCGTCATACTGTCTAAGGGCTTGGTATACAATGATACCAAGATGCTACAGTAATGGCTAATGAAAACACATTGTAATGTGGAACAAGCTGTGGCTACATAAATTACAAGACACAGTTCATGGAAATGTAGGTACAGTAATCAATACTTTGTTGTGCTTTTTACAGTAAGCCTTAGCCAGGTGAGGAATACTATGCAGTTGATGCTTTACTGCTGTCGTTGGGGTTTTTTTAGGTCATTATTTTTGCTTTGATGAAATTTTAATTTTTTTTATTGTATTGTATTACATACAAATATGTTTTAATTGTATTGAATGATTCCAATGTCTCTGTAGTATTTGCTCTAATAGTCATTTTACAGTGATGTATTTATGCTTAGTACTATAATAAAACCTGTATCACACATTTTTTCTACAATATTTAATGATTGTACGAACAGCTACTATGTCTGTGATCTAAACAAATGTTCCTATGGTTTCTTTAAAGATATGATGTGGCTACTGTTTTATGTTTTGTATCTAGAGTTGTGAAAAATGACACCAAGGTTGTGAATTTTTGGGCAACGTGGTAAAAAAAACAAAAAAAAAAACTGTAAAACATGAAACTGAAAGTAGAAACAATCCAATAGTAAAACCCGATGGGAATCAAATTGACCACAAACCGCAACAACCACAGAAGGTTACAGAGGAAACAAGTTAGCTAGATAGCAGAGGAACAGAGACCAGCTATAGGCCATAAAAGATCCTTGGAGATGTGATGATTGGAAAAGGTGAAATCCCCTCAGACATTTTGAATTTTTAGGGTTTCTCTCAAAAAACTGTGTGCGTTCTGTGTATACCATTGTTCATTTCCAGAGACTCTGAGGTGCTCTAATAGCTTTTCTCTATTCAAAAACAATAATGGTTTCAACATTGCTTTAGAGTTACATTAGTTACCTCTATACTGTATTCAGCGGTACCTGTTGCTGCCACCAAGAGCTCACTTTCCATCATCACAGCGCAAGATAACTTGCATAGCCATTTTCCTCTACAAAAAATGTGTTTCAATCACATCTAACAATAGAGACTGTGTGTGTGTGTGTGTGTGTGTGTGTGTGTGTGTGTGTGTGTGTGTGTGTGTGTGTGTGTATTAAATTTAAAACCAATACTTCTTGGTTTCTGGTGCTTGTATAAATGCTCAAGTACAGTATATATGGTTTATCTAGAGTTTCAGTTTAACTAGAGCCTTCACATATTATTTAAACAAGAAAATAGAACAAACCCTTACCTTTTCTGTTTGTAGGTGCTTGTAAGTTTAACAAATCATCAAGGTCACATTTTAGGCAAAATCTCAATGTAATCAACAGTGACTCTATCTCTTCATACCACATCATGTGACTGATATCTAGCAACACTTCCTTTTTCATGGCAAAATGTTTGCACCTAATTTGTTTATGCATGTGTGTAGTGTTAGGCTACTTTACATGCCAGTGTACCTGAATTGGTGTTACAACTGTTACATGGTTGTCAAGCTGGTCACTAAGTTTTCCCAACAGCTAACAAATCATTCCAATTTAGGACAATGACAACCTTGTGACCGAATTAAACATTCCAGTATTTAGCCAATACCAACATATTGAGTTTGTGTGTGTGTGTGTGTGTGTGTGTGTGTGCATGTGTGCATGTGTGTAGGCATGTGCGTGCTAGCCTAATTTCACACATATTTCAACCATTTAGGTAACAAGCGTCCATTCTTACAACACGACCCGTACTAGGGAGGTGTTTATGTACAATCTACGGTACAGTCTCAAATTGCTTCAAAATACCACAGTTATTATTAACTGATTGGACAATGTGGACATTACAGTATAGAAAAACGGGTCCTAGGGAAAGTATTTGTGCTCTAACACAGAACAACATCCAATAAGTGAGTCGCGGTATACGCATGATACTGCCTTGCTCTAGCCAGGGCACATCATACAGGATAATTACCACATACTAACATTTTCCCTGTGTTCTATTCACGAACACTGGGAAAATGGTGACATGTGCCATGTCTTCTTCTTCTTCTTCTTCTTATTATTATATTTGTCATCATGTTTCTTCTGTTTGATGTGCTGATTACTGTAAAGGTTAGACTTCTCCCACCTCGCCCATTGCTCCTTGAACTCCTTGTGTGTGTAAAATACACACCCACAAAACAAAGTCAATTAGGCACTCCCATGCTGTTTGCGGGAGCTATTACATGCACACGCGCGCACACACATTACACACACGCTACCTGACTACAGCAGTATAATGCTAAGCTATTAGAGAGAAACTCATGAGTAAATCTCTCTCTCTCTCTCTCTCTCTCTTTCTCTCTCTCTCTCTATCAATTTTCAAGACATGTCATTCGGAATGCTCTCTAGATGGGTTATGATTTTGATGAACAACAAGTAAAGTATACTTTCCAAGGGCTGACAAATGGTCAAATTACCAACACATTGACTCTTTACAGCTGAAGGCTTTGGCTGGCACACTGAACACAATACTGTAGCAGAAGGCCCATCAGTTCTTAGAACATAAACATGACAAGAAATCGATATTTCAGGATGATCCAACTAAACATCACCATTATGAGACCATTAAAAGAAAGGAAAAATAAATGAGCCAAGAAAGTATTTTTGAAACGTTTCCAAGAAGGTAAACATACCAGTTAGACCATGATTGTCAACAGCAAAGGACATTTCCCTGTCCGACCAATCTACCCATCTTGATTGCTAACTTCCCCTGTCACATCATAGTGGCCACACAAGTTCTGCTTTTTACCCACAATGCCCCTGGACTTCAGTGCCATTTCACCATCAATATTGCGATACATTCTTTCCTGTACAGTATTGCAATCCATGTGTTATAAAACACAAATTGCTAAAGCGTATGGGGCTGCATATTCGTTTTTGACATATTCCAAGGTGGTGGGAGGGAAGTGACAACGGTTGTTAATGACTCTGAATGGAAGGAAGTCACGCAGCACGATATAAACTGGCCAGATCATACCAGACAGGCTCTATCTAGTCCTCTGACTAAAAGTGCTAGAGTAACCTATATATATATACACGTGCATGACACAAACACAACATTGTTGCAATTCCAAAATAAATCGAAATAAAAAGAAGATGCGCGCCCCGTTTTCAATCTACAAAACCAAAGCATGCACAAAGATCATCATTCCCACTACGAGAGTATTTTTACCGACTATAATAAACACTGCATATGCTATTGTAGACTACAGAATAGTCCGCAGAGCTCCCATAGAAATAAGTTGTTACTTGTGTTGGAGCTCTGCGGACAGCATTAACTACTGCCAGTTGATTTTCAACCTGCTTGGCCGTGGCAGCACGACATGCTGCGTCGAAATGCCCAAGGAGACTGTAAGGAGTCTGCAATGTGAGCTGTTGAATTGTTGTTAGTGGTTGTATTGCATTGTATAATAAAATGTGTATTATTATCTAGTGCTCTGCTTTTTGTACCAGGGCTTCCCCTGATTAAATATGTGGCAGCTAAGTCTGTCTTGAAAATGGGCAACCCTCTGCCTTGCACGGGTGCTAAAGTGCAAGTATACAGTCAGACCATATTCAAATAATATAGATTGCAGTTAGTTAAAGAATAATTGTTGTAGGCTCCATTAACAGCAGCGCTCAAATCGCATTTAGCGACCCTGCAGCAGGCAGGCAGATGCCACCACTTACACGGCCGCCCCTTCCTTCTAAATAGATGTTGTCGAACTTGCCTTCCATAATCTCCTCACTATTCAAGCGAACATATCATTCTGATGTCTGAAAAGCCCCCAACTTTACCAAAGCTATATCGCGTCTTAGCGATAACGACTGCGCACACGCCGAATCGTGGAATAATCCGAAATATGGTAAGATTATGGGCGAATGGATATCCTAGTCTAGTTTTACCTCCTTGATGAAATGTAGAAGTTAGGATCCTCGTGTCCGGTTGCTGACAGGGGTCGGTATGGGAGCGATGAGGAGCGATGAAGAGCGATGCCTGTCACCACAAGCCGAAGGGTGTTACCGCTGTGTGCTGTGACCAAGCTTTCATTAAGGCTTCCTCTCTAAAACCACGCCCCGAAATAGTCCATAGTTCCTGGGACTGATATATCAATCAAGACAGTTTATACAGTTGCCAGAGGCTTTGCCTCATAGCTCAGACCTTAACTGGCCTCTAATTGTAAACATAACCTTAGTTAATTGGTTTACAATTGGACACCAGGACCTCTGAAATAGGCTACTGTTTTGTTAAAGATTAAACAATAATTTCAAATAAATAATTCAAGATCATGGATCAGTTTAAACAAAGCAAATAAAGCATGCTCATGTGTTTCCTCCTTTGTGCTTTGACCCCATAATCAAGAACCACCCACGATCAACCTGTCAGACAGACCAGTGTTTATAGGGATCAGGAAGAGAGAGATGGGCGGGAAAAAAACAGTTAATGCCAAGCTCCTGGTCTTCTAGGATGCAGCACAGATCAGTAGTTTGCAGCTCTTTGGTAGTGCGAGAGCCAGCCGGCCTATATGTAGGCTATGACTGTATTACTGTATTATATAGCCCGCAGAGCATGGTAAATCTCAACACACTAGCTTGTTCTCTAGACATACAAAAACACAATTAGTTCTTTATCTATATCTTTCACCACACGTATACAAATGCTCTCTCTATCTCACACACTCGCTCTAACACACACACACACACACACGTTCTCATTCTGATCAGTTTTATTGCACGCCAAACATTTAAACACATCTATAATGTTTACCAATACAGTACGCGCACCAGCAACATCGCTTAGAGAGAATTCAGAATTTTCGAAGAGAAAGACAAACTACTCTAAAATACACTGTATTATTGCTGCACACATTAGCTAATAGGACTGCACTCTTTATTTAAATCTAAATTTAGTATACACGCACGGTATACTCTCGTTATTCATCCATTGACTAAACCCACTTCCCTACATGTTCTGTCTATCGCTTTACTTGCCGTGTGTAGGTGCTGCACCCCAGTGGTAGTAAATATAAAGTTACCCAGACTAATGCAGAAAAAGTAGACTAGGTTATGTGATAATAAAATCTTAAATTATTATCGCGCAGTACACTGTGTCAAAAATGATATATAATGATATGCGTAACTAAAATGGTATAGTTATAGTTTAGTATAGTTATAGTATAGTTTTAATCTACATTCTGCACTAATACCCTTACGAATGTTTTTTACCAGGTCGATCTCACTTCACTTCCTGTTATAACAGTAAAGGCTCCCGTTTCACAAAGACCACCACATTCTTGGCATACTGCATGCTGGGCGCTTTAGGTTTAGTCGTCTACTGTGTACCCCAGGAGAAACACGGCGATGTTCTAGGTTACAGCTCGATTTCTGTGTGTCTGGGTGAAATAACCGATCTCATGCTCGCTCGGTCTTCGCTGTGATGAGACTCCGTTGGGTCGGAACCGTGCTGCTGGCGGCGGCCGCCTATTACGTGTATCTCCCGTTACCGAGCGCTGTCAGCGAGCCGTGGAAACTCATGTTGCTTGATGCGCTGTTCCGCGGCTTCATGCGAGCGGTAAGAGACTTGTCACACTAAATGGTAATATAAACACATTTTATTACAGGTCAGGTTGACATGACAAAATAAGAATTGGCTAGTTTACATTGGCTAAGGGAGTTCAGTTGGAATTGAGTCCCACTCCATATAAAATACCCTAACACGAATATAGTATAATTGAATAACCGAACTGTCTTTATGTTACAAGTGTACAATACAGTAATAAAAGAAAAACGTATGCAGCGAAGTTATCAACATGTAGGCAAAATGTAAAAGTTCATGGTTATGTTTTGTTTGTGTGTCTGAATAATGTTGAAGGGGTCAAGGGTAAATTAGTAAATGTTGGAATATAAGCTATATATTGAATAACTCGCATGAGAATAAGCAGACTTCTAACTACAGAAAAACAATGCGCTGTGGTGAAAACACATTAACACACCATACTGTAGTAGGCCTGCTGTGCAGCTAACAGGTGGTAACTGGCAAATGGCTCAGACAGACAGCTCAAAACACGCCTATGTGAAGTCCAGCTGTGCTAATTGGTCCCAGTTACACTGAATAAATAACTCGTTTATTTTAGCTCCCACCGAACCTTGAACCCATGGTGTCAGTAAACCACATGGTTCATGATAACGATAAGACCATGTAATAAGATTGTAATGTATGTACAATATGTAACATAAACATTGACATGTGTGTTTGTGTGTGTGTGCTTGCATGTGTGTATGTGTGTTTGCAGGGTGACATAGCTCATGCGCTGGGTGTGTGTCACAGGGTGCACATGGTAAACAGGTTGGTGTCTTGGGCGGAGGTCATAGACGCTCGCTCCTGCTCCAACGTGCGTGTGTCCGACTCCACCTTGGGCGGCCTGCCAACGCGGATCTTCCAGCCAATTGGAGGGGCCAAACTAAAAAGGGGCGTGGTCTATTTCCACGGTGGGGGGTGGGCTTTTGGCAGTGGGCGTAAGTATTAGTCCAATTTTGAAACCTATATATATATATAATATAGCCATAATTCCCAATTCATCTCTTACCTTCATAATCACATATAAGTTTTATAACAGCAATTGTGTAAATGCTTTACAGGGATGCGATCCTATGACCTCCTGTGCCGCAAGATGGCAGTGGAGCTGGATGCCGTGATTATGTCTGTTGAGTAAGTATGTTCAATTCCCTTAGGCACTTAGGGGGTTCAATTGGCTGCGGAGTTCAGTAGTTGGAGCAAGGCAATATGAGTGCCAGGGCAATAAGTTCAAATCCCTTTATACCGGCTTACGTACTGTACAGCAAGGCTAAATGGGCTAAATGGGTTGAGCAAGGTGTGCCACGCCATTTGTGCCCTAATCATAAAATTACACTGATAACATGATTGCTCGTCACCCCCGTTGCTGTAGTTACCGCCTGTCACCGGAGGCGGTGTTTCCTGAGCAGTACTACGATGCTCTGGCGGCGGTGCGAGCCTTCCTGTCCAGCCAGGTGTTGGAGCGCTACAGCATGCACCCACACAGACTGTGTGTTTCAGGCGATAGCTCTGGAGGAAACCTGGCAGCCGCCATGGCTCAGGAGGTGCTCTGATCTCACACACACACACACATAGTAACATATGAACACTATTAGTGATAATAATAATAACATAGGCACATCACTGTCATAGCATCAAGTGAATATAATCAATGGTGTATGATTACCATGGTTATTGTTACAATGTATATCATCTGTCCTCTTCAGATGGCATCAAACGTCAGTGTGTCAGTCCGCTTTAAGGTCCAGGCCTTGATATATCCAGTGCTCCAGGCTCTGGACTTCCACACTGCCTCCTACCAGCAGAACCAGGCAGTGCCCATCTTGTATCGGCCCGTCATGGCCCGCTTCTGGCTGCAGTATCTGGGGGCCGATGCTTCCCTGGAGCCCGTGCTGCTAGCCAACAACCACAGCTCTCTGGACCAGCTGGACAGCCACACCCGCTCTAAACTGGACTGGACCGCTCTGCTCCCTGCCCAGCACCGGAAGCACTTTAGGCCCGTCGTCAAGGTGACGGGGTCGCGAGGGGTGGTGGCCACGGTGCCGGGGCTGCTGGACGTCCGTGCAGCGCCACTTCTGGCGGAGAAAGGGGTTCTGGGTAAGACGCCCAAGGCGTACGTCATGACGTGCGAGTTCGACGTCCTGAGAGACGACGGGCTGATGTACGCCAGGCGCCTGCAGGACGCGGGCGTGTCGGTGACCGTGGATCACTACGAGTACGGTTTCCACGGTTGCATGATGTTCGCCTTCCTGCCTGTGAGGTCAAAAGTAGGAATGAGAAGTCTGGAGAACTACATTCGCTGGCTGGATGTCAACCTCTAGACTAGACAGACCAAAGGTCACCACAGAATCTCAGGCACAACCTAAAGAATGTATGGAAACTCTTTCTAAACGGGTCCAGAAATGTCTGGGGTCCCAAAAAGACCTCGACACCTTGGAGCCAGTGTTCCAACAGTCCATATGCTGGCAGCGTCGAGAGAGGGTCATTACGCTGTCCTGTCAAACCAAAGTTTGCAAATGGGCAAAACATGAGCCAACTATGACTGTTGCTAATGTGATTGTATAACTCTGTGATGAATTCACATTGTTCTTATTTTCTTGGTGATTTAAATTCTATTTTCAATCCTCTTCTTTCCCAGATCATTAAGCTATAATTGTTTTGTGTGACACTTTTATTGCCATAATAGTGTTCTCTTTTTTAGTTAAGATGATACATAATACAGACACATAATAGATATGGAAGGTAAAATTACTTTGGAGCGCACAGATGATGATGATGGGGGTGGAATCATTTCTGTTGTCTGTTCTAACTAAATTGAAACAAGCATGTCCCTGTTAAAGTCTGAACAAGACAGCAATCCCCCGGCCAAACCCAAAATATAATACAATCCAGATTTGACATGTTTGACAAGGACTAATAATGGAAGTAAAAACTAAAGCTGTAAACTGACATTTTGGAGCTGACATAACGAGCAATTTGCGATTAATGTAGAATCAATCACAATGAAAGCCACTATTAAAAAGAACACAGTGACAAAAATAAGTGCAAAATGACATCCAAACTAATGGAGAGCAGACACAAAGTCTATTCGTGAATACGTTACAGCTTTGCACCTAGAAATACACAGCCAAATGTATCAAGCACTGAGCATTTGCTTCTCAGAACCAAAACCTCAGATGGTTAATATTAAAACCATGCATTTAATGCAACGTTTCATGAAGGGAAATTGGACTGTGGTATCGATCCAGAAGTTGCCAGAAAGTTTTATATTTAACAGACACTCCTTACCCATGTCACGTTGAGAAGATGTGAAGCTATTTTTCCTTTCTAACACACTGAGAGAATGAACTATTCTCCAAGAGAGCGCACTCTCACACACGCACGCACAAACACATACTAACGATCAACAACCACTGTGTAATGTGTGTAATGTGAGCACCTCAGCCAGTACAGCTGTGTATACTCTGCATTGTGCAATACCCTACATTTGACATTATCAGCACATCTCAGAGCTCGGGAGAACGCCACCTGACACAGACATTCTCAAACATCGCTGTCCAAAAAGCACCAATGTACAGTAGAATCACTGGTGACGATAGCTGTGAAGATTACTGCTCGGCCTCGCCAGAACCAAACATTATGTACAGAGCCCAGTCCGAGAATTAAATATCTACCAGGTTCACTGTGGGCCTCCAACGCAGCTCTCTTATAGTTCTGTAAACAGCATGACATGCCTTCAGCTGCATGGTTCTTCACTGTGATATAGAACTGAAACATGGCCATTGGCTATCTTATGTATTTATTCCATGCTATTGCATAAAGGCCGTGGGGGCTAGACATACCCATTTACTGGCCTTCGGAAGTAACAGGCATCAGATCGCAACGTCTTCCACATATTTGTTTGGCTTCGATGCATGATGCCAAAGATATGGGCCCACTAACATTAAGCACATAATACACTATATGTCAAGCCTAATAGAGGTTAATAAGTGGGATATGTTATTGTTATTATGTGAAAGAATTATGTAGACTTTACTCCTATTATTAGATATGGCATACTGTATAGTAATTCATGCTGTATAGCACATACATGTTTAGAGAGCCTTTATAACACTTCATATTCAGTTATGACTGAATTATGTATCAGTGTGTGATCATTTGTTACTTGAATTTGGACACAATGTCCTCTGTTTATTGTTGTGGTCAATGACACTGGATCTACGAGTTAGTACATACCATTCATGGCACTGCTGTTGTGATTTATTTGTGACTGGTAAACCAACAAGGGTTATGATTGACACGAACAGTAGATGTTTTTATTAAGTAATATCAGCCACACAATCTCATTTGTCTTTGTTTACAACAGTGGGCTTAACATACTTCCTTCCGTGTAATATAAGTATAATATGTTGACAGTTACATTTAGAATTTCACATGTAGCCTTAAAATTTGCACTGGTATTTACTTAAGAAAATAAATTACTTATAATGACATACATGAGTTATCATTTAAAAAACAAATGAGTGTCTTATTTTTGGAAATAGGCTAATTTGTTATATATAATATGTATGGCTGTTTATTTTAAGATTAGCAAGGTAAAGATAAAACACCACACATTGCATGGAACATGTTTTGTCCAAACTATAACTTGATTTAATTAACCTGCTTCAAGTAACCAATTTGGCAATATACTTTAGGGTTGAAGCTTACAGTACTTGTTTATATATGTTGTAGAACACATATACATCAGTGTGAACTATACTCTTTACTGCCAGCAGATGGCATGAACTTTTCTCAAATAGCTTACACTGAACTCAAACTGCAATAATTCTTATTTTGACTAGATAACAATATACTACACTGGTTAATATTCATGCTTAGCAATGTATTCGTTTTCATATGAATCAATAGTTGCCCTTTCCTCCTATTCTTCTCATTTAAATTGCTACATTTTATGACCAGTCCAGTAATAAAAACTATAACTTATTTTCGTGTTGTTCATACTATATGATGGCTGTTATTACCTTCAGTATCATATGTGCTTAACTTTGAATAATGAATGTGCGGAACGAGGGATGGTTTAGATGCTAACCTCATCCATCATCCCACTTAACAACGTGGTCGAAGCCCGGGGCTCCGTGCGTCCTTTGAACCAGAAACATCTTCATCGTCTTATCTTTCCCTCAATTTTTCTGAATTTCTCTAGCAAGCATGTACTTCTGACAAGTTGGTGTTGAATTTCATTTCTTTGTATGTTATTTTAGGGTGCAAGTCTTTTTTCTGAGATGCGTAGCAGCCTATTGTGTGAACGTGTTGTTTAGTTGTAGCCTTTATAAAAACTGTGTTCTTTCTCTTCAAGTTAAAGCTTGCAGGGAAACAGGAATAGATTCCATCAAACTTGACAGTGTCACATACCGTTGGGTCACATGACCACTGCGAGAGACTCTTGGATCAGCAGCAACATGCTTTCTGACACCTGTAGGTGTGTGCGTGCCTGTGAATAACAATCCTAACTCTGTGTGCTTTGCAGGTCAACATGCAACACAAATACTTTATATGCACACTGCACACGCACATACTTGTGTCTGTGCATCAGTGCATGTATATTTAGATACACGCTCTGTGTGTGGACGTATCGGCTGTGTATACATGTGCAGCACTTGCAGGGTATATCTGTATCCATAGACACACACACTCACACACACACACAGGCACACACACACACACACACACATACACACACACGCACACACCTCTGGACTAGGGGTGCAGCAGTTGCATGTGTGTAAACACAAACATAGGCAGTGCTAAACGAATACAAGCTGAACAACAAGCAATAATATTTCTCCTTAAAGATACAGATCACCGTAACTATTTAATGGTTGGCTCTAAATTTTATGTTAGCGTTCATTGAAAACCTTCTCATCTATACACAACAAATTGTGGTTTTCATAGGAATGATCTCCCATAAAACCTGCAGCTTGAACTAGATCACTAGGGAACTAAAACAACCTGTGGCTGAGCTAAGCGGTTAATTCCCAGATTTCACGGGAATCCAGTTATATCCAGATACATCCAAATATATCCTTATAAAAATAAACAAAACAGAAGAGGTGAAAACCTAACCCTTCTTCTGGGTGCAACCATATAGCCCAGTTGCTCTCAAAATGGGTGTCGCAAGACGGGAAGAAGAGGTCACAAGATGATTTTCAGAAAATAATTAACATTTTAAAATGATTAGAAATAACATATTTTAGCCATACTTGTTAGTAGTACCATCAAATAATAATAATTCTGTTATGCTTCCCACCTCTGGGCATATTGGGGGTAGCAGGCTGAAAAGTATGCAAACCCCTGATATAGTCTATACCATGCAGTGTACTATGTACTGTAGCGGGGTGGGCCGGGCCCAGGTAACCCCTGATATAGTCTATACCATGCAGTGTACTATGTACTGTAGCTGGGTGGGCCTGGCCCAGGTAACGGCAGTCAAGTAGTGCTATTGTATACATGTGGCTATATTTTAATTGAACTAAGCAACAATACACACAACACAATACAGAAGAGACGGGAAAAGCTTTGTAAACACATTAGAAATACTGTATGTTTTTGAGAAACAATGAAAAGAACTGGAAGATGAAAACTGAAATCTGGCTACTGAAAAATGTAAGTCATAAACAATACAAGAATAATGAATCATATCAAAATAGACAGACAAATGCAAGCAAAAAGCATAAATAGACGCATGCGTTCAATTCACAAACATTAATATACTCTGTAAGATACTGAGACAATACAGTACATGAAACACCAAAATGCAATTCAAAGGCTAACTAACATTAACAATGAATGATCGGCAATCACACCTGACCGCAGTGACTCAGTACTTGAGTGCTTGTGTATGTCTACAGTATGTGTATGTGCCCCAGTGACCCTGGCCCGAGGAGACATGACTGACGCCCCCGGGGCAGCGCCTGTGTCTTCTGTCAGCCAGACAGTTATTCCCGAAGAAAAACACTCCTGAGATGGGAAAACACGTCAAGGAGAGAGAGAGAGAGAGAGAGAGAGAGAGAGAGAGAGAGAGAGAGAGAGAGAGAGAGAG
>JAODOY010023521.1:0-22500 GCA_025399855.1 Forbesichthys papilliferus
TATATATATATATATATATATATATATCTCTGTCTCTCTCGCTCACTTGCTCTATTGCCCTCGCTCTCTGTATTTCCATCTTTATACTATATTCCCTGTTCTATCCCTGTGGCAGTGTCTTTATGAATTATGATGCCTGTGTGTATTTGGTATTTGGTGTGTGCCTCTGTGTGTGTGTGTGTGTGTGTGCCTGTATGTGTTTGTGCGTGTGCGCGCGCGCGTGTGTGTGTGTGTGTGCGTGCGTGCGCGTGTGTGTGTGTGTGTGTGTGTGGGCCCAAGGCCAGGCAAGAGAGGATCGCAACAATAACTGCTGCAGCATCTGTTGTGTCGAGGCTGTTGAGGTATTCTCTGGGAACACACAGAGGTTATGAACACTCTCTCACACACACACACACACACACACACACATAAATAAAGATAAGTGAGGTAGCTCTAAGCACACAGCACAGTACAGTACAGTACGGCCTATGCGTAAATAATGAAACTTGACTGATACTCATGGGCATGCACACACACACACACACACACACACACACGCACACGCACACGCACACGCACACACACACACACAAAAGCATTCTCCCTCGCCACAGGCTATACACACTACCTTATAATGCCAGAACATCTACCTGCAGGCCGCCTGTTTGCTTGTTTAAGCTAGCACTCACAGTACAGTACTGTATATTAGAGCCCAGCCCTGGCATCTTATTATTTCACTCTCTCCCGCTCCCGCAACGTGTGCACTGCAAAATCAACTGGGTTATATTAAAGAAATAAACACTGATTTTGAGCTGAAAAACACTTAATACCTGTGAAACTATCCGTCCATGCAGCAAGTTCATTTGACAAGAATTCAAATAAATTGGTTCCAGTCTGGATAAAAGTAGGCTTTCATAAGCGTTCAAAGGTTTGAAATAAGTATTAAAGGCAGTTTTTTTCGGTAAATTTACTCAGACATGCTACAGCACACTAAGTAAGTATCCATCCTCTCTCTCCCGCTAACGCAACAATCGTATCCTCTCCTGCCCGCACCCGCTAACAGAAACACACGACAAATAATCTAAACGTTTAGCTTTTGTTTTTGGCTACAATATTGTACACTGTACATTCCAGCGTGCAAAACTATTTGGGAAAAAGACGGTAGTGGGACGTCAAGTTCATGTGGATACTTTAAAGGATAAGCAGGGACCCATCGACTGGCAATCCACGCGATCCAGATATACTTTTTGACCGCCCACTCCCGCTCGCAACAAAGTTCCAAAATAAAATATAACCGCCTGTGCCTGCAAGATTTGTGCCGGGTCCCGTGGAGCCCGCGGTATCCCAATCCAAATGCAGTCCTCTACAGTATATTACTGTAATCCATGTGTCTGCTTGTATCTGTGGGAAGGTTTGTGCACACTCTGGCAAATACTCTAATAAACAGGGCTAATGAGGTCTTTAGGGTGGTCTCTGCTGGTAATCCTGTGGGGAGTGTGTGTTTGTGAGAGAGATAGAGAGAGAGAGAGAGAGAGAGAAAAAGAGAGAGAGAGAGAGAGAGAGGCACAGCATATATGTAGGAATATTTGCTGTGCCTCTCTTTATCTCAGGACAGAAAGATACTGAATTGCCCTCGGAACAAGAGATGAGACTCAGTTGAGTAAGTGTATTAAGTAACAACTTACATTGAGCAGGTATGTGAGGACCCCCTAGCAGAAATAACACAATATCTACAGATATATATATATATCATTCATGACACTGTACTTTGCGTAATGGCTTTAACTTCTTTAGCCCAAAGCACACGTTTTGGAAGAGAGCGGAACATGGCGACTCTCGTTTCATCGCCTTGCCGACGCTGAAGACTCCCTGCGGCCTCCATTTTCTCTCGTCTCCCTCACCTGTCTCCATTTTCACTTTCATCGTCTGCGCCGTCTCTCTCCAGAACTCGCCGGGGACACACATAGAGCCCCTCCTCCGCCGGGACAAGCTGTTTGTCTGCGAGATTAAAACGGGGAGGGTTTTCACCGTGGGCTCGGCTCCATTACTTCGCCCCGTATCTCCTGCGCTCATCTCCAGCTGCAAGATGAAACGCTTGCTGATAGATGTCTCTTGTCTGGGTCCCTGGATGGGAGCTGCAGCCCCTTTAGGGGGCCACTCACAGACAGATAAGGCGTGTCCCCAGTGTGTGTGTGTGTGTGTGCGTGCGTGCATTTGCATTTGTGTCGATAATAATCAGATGAACATTATGTGAAAGCAGCCGCCACAACTTTCTAGGATGTCAAATGTTACAGTAAAACTTCATAACTTCATATTCGAATCGCAAATCGACTCGAAGTCTCAGGACGTACTCACACTTGGTCCAGTTGCCCTGCACCGTGCCCGAGCACGAATGCCCCCTTGCCCCGCTCCCCCGCTGGCCTGCACTCACACTGCAGTTAACATTCAGGGCCAGGGCACGCTTACTCCAAAACATTACGTTACTTGGTGTCAGGCCAATTATTTTGTCCACATAATCGTTCCCCTGGAATATGTCCTTGATGTCCGACAAGCTACCAGATTTACAGAGTGCATCTCGTACCTTCAGATACTGAGCACATAGTTTTTTCATCTTTTGCCGACACTGCTCAGTGGTTCTTTGATACCCACGAGTAGGTAGATAGTTCTTGTGTGTCCAGTTGCTCCAGAATACTCCAAAGTGTTCCCTTTGCCGCCATGCTGTTGATGCTGTTAATGAAACAACTGTCTGTCGATGACTTCAGTTCCGTCCTCGGGCACATTTGCCATCAGACTGATGCGTACCGTGTCCAAGTCCAACCAAACCATGCTCTGGCCTACCTCCTTCAAGTGGGCGACGGCACGGTAAAGCATGCCGCACCCGGGCACGGTACGGAGCGATCACACCAGTCAAACGAATCAGACTTCGGGGTCAAACAAGCTCGGACACGGTTGAACCAGGCCAAGTGTGAGTGCGCCCTCAATGTGTATCTTTTTCCTCTATCTCTATCTTATTAGTTTGCAACAATCAGGCTAGTCTTTCTGAGCAAGATTATATGGCCCCTTAACCTTTACCCCTAAGGACGTTACCACATCACATTCTGAAAGTTAATCATGTTTGTTTATGTTTATTTCAAATAGTAAGGGACGGTACACATAAATTAGCATAGGAGGTCATTATTATGTGTGAGTTTAAATCTGTCATGGAATCATTCTACAGTTGTCACGCTGTAGGGATAAGAGCTATCGACCAAAGGGGGCAGGTTACTTCATTCTGTGGAGCTTTTATCAATTTAATGTGAAATATGTGATTACCCCAGAGCCACCAAAACCAGCAGGGAGGCTATTAAGAGCACCACGGATTGTTTAAAACAAACTAACTATGCAGCACCACAATGTATCTCCTCTCTCTCTCTCTCTCTCTCTCTCTTTCTCGCTCTCTCTCTCTCTCTTTCTCGCTCTCTCAAACACACACACACACACAAAAACTCTTCGCACAAATCCTCGTCTTTCAGATACCCGTGAGATTTACCCATGGAACACAGAGGTAATGAGAATAATCACAGCCAACCAAATCGCTAACAGACAGAGAAAAAGAAGAAATAGCAGGGGGGAATACTGGGTTCCAATGCTAAGCGCAATTCACAATAAATATTTCACCCGTAAAAAATGGAATGCTAATGCTGTTGTTACGAAATAAAACAGTAAAGCGGGAGCGAGAGATTATATGAAGATCAGAAATAGCAGAGCAGGAGGACAGCATGTCTTCTGAGCATCGCAGATGGACACAGTTTGAGCAGGATAGGAAGATGTTAGTCTGGTCCTGTTTTGTCCGTTAGCGCTGTGTCACATAAGCAACTCTGTGCCGAACGCCTGATGCACGTGCCCTCGTGAGCTAGAGGCCAACTTTCCGGGAAGTGAGGAAGTCAAATTGTATTGGCTGTGTTTATTCTCATTCGCAAAGCCTATATGGTCAATGTTGGTCTAGCTAAGAGAGTCGCTGGAAAGAAATAGTTGTACGTGCTTATTTCAAAACGTTTACACTCAATTTGTGTTTAAATTCGAGCAAATTAACAAGACATGGCACTTCCGCACTAACGGCTTCGCACGCGCGGTCAACGCGCAGAGGTCCACGCAGTCAACAGCCCAGCTCAGAAGTAGAACATAACCACGTTGGGGTAAGGTACGCCGCAAAGCAACGCGTAAGCTCGATGCAGAAGCAAGAATTGGCCTTAAGAAGGAAAAAAACAAACAAACAAGTGACAAATACTATATATATAAAAGGTTAAAAAAAATTACATTTTCTCCAGCGATTTATTCAAACGATGATGTGTAGCAGTTTGCACTGCGTTAACGTAGGGCTTGTTTCAACAGGCAATTCATAACACCCCCAGAGAAAATAATTACACTCTGTCTCTCCCTCTCTCCCTCTCTCCCTCTCTCATTCGTTTCCTCTCTATCTTTTTCAATACTTTAATTACTTATCATTTGATCACGGTTAGTGCCAACACACACAGCTGCCACATGTCAAGGACATATGCACCCTCGTGCACACACACACACACACACAGAGAGAGGATTATAGACAACGCTGTGCCTGTTCCTCTAGTTAGCGAGGAGCGCACGGTGGCACACCTTGTGACAGGCCTTCCAGGCACGAGATGTGAAACCAATGCTAATTGAATAATCACAATGACGGTGCACTGTAATGCTTTTCAATGGAAGCAAAAATTGAGCGTTTCTGGCAGAGGGAAGCGAAGAGGTTCCAACGGACGACACTTCACTTTATACTTTGAGTATAAATATTTAATTCCCAAATACATACTGATCAATACTGATCAATCTGAGGCTAAACTCAACTATTTCTGGAGACACGTCAAATTTTGAGACCTGCAGCGTTCCATTTGTATAATAAACGCTCCATCTTTGTATAATTATAAAATCTTTGCTTCTGGTCTCTTCAAGTGGGTGTGTCCGTGGCCGTGGAGGTTGACATAGGCAGTGCCCAGACAGCTAAATCAACCATGCATGGCCTGAAACAAAGTCAATTTACCCCCAAAACAGTTTGCTGCAGAAATACCAGATTGATCGTGGGTACTTGGGAATTAATGTAATATACTCAAAATGCATATTAAAGCAAATAACGGGCAATATTATGGTGAAATACGCGTGCCTCTCTATTGTCTTGCGTGGAATGCTGGGTTGTTCCGGTGTGCTTAAAGGGTGAAATGTACAGTATGCCCCCCCCCATCCTCTCTGTTTCCAAGCTCTCTGGGCGTATTATGGTTAGTTCTCAATATTATAGCTTCAAGAACAATATTGGGTATGTCAAGTCAAGACTAAAGTCAAAAGTACTTGCAAGGCCTTTCAACAGTATAAACACTACGAGCGGGGAAAGAGAGGGGTTGCGGTTGCTCAGGGCGGTCGCAAAGGGGGGCGCTAAACTATTATCAATGAGTTTGAAACTTCCAAACCAATCCAATGCCTGTTGAAGGCGGAGCTCATGTCAACACAGTCCCACTAGCAACTTCAGACAATCGCTAGCTTTGTAGCTTTGTAGCAGCGACATGACCGAGGGTTAAGTATAATACATTTTGTGCATCAAGCATACTTGGAGTATAACAGCATCAAACAACGTTTGAAGCTACTAAACAGGGAGAATGGTACAATGACCTCATACATCTAGAGCGTTCCCTTTCATGTGACAGGATTTTTGTTCCACTTCAGACATTTGAAGTTAATTCCTTATAGGCAAGTCTCGCCACTCGCTAAAAACGGCGAAAAACGTCAACCTAAATTAAGGTATACAAAGTTGTTTTCCACACAGGCTACACTTCCACTGCACATGAACAACAAAAGGCTATTATTTAACTACAACTAGCTAACTGTTTTAGCTAACGTTTACATTAAGACATCTCCCAGTCCGCTCGTCACCCACAGTAATGCCTTATAGTCTGCATCTGCGACCCCACAGTTCACACAAATGTTGAATTAAGGGAATTGAATAAAAATAGAGCAGTAACAATACTTTTTCAGTGGTGACAGCGTGTGGACAGCGTTAGCACACTACCACAAGAGAAGATGAACCAAGCGGCAAATTACTTACATTTTACTTTGCTGTTGTGGAGGGATTATTGCCTAGGTTGAAGCAGCTCCGAGACACTGCCAACACCCAAGTAGCATGTTTGGAGTGAAGGCAAAACATAACACTGGAATGCATAACCAGGAAAGAAGTGGTTTCTCACAAGACATACATGAACACTAATCACGTTTTCCACAACAGCCTTGATTGTGGACACATATCACCTTGCGCAGAAATATTAGACTGATTGTTGCGAACTAAAAAGGATTATAGCATTGTAAGACAAGATACACATTGTACATTGATCACATTGTACTCAAATTTGGCCCAGGTCAACCGTGACCCTAAAATGCGGTTCGTTTGACTAAATCACTCCGTACACTCACGCCCGGGCGCAGTACACATCGGTGCAAACGTTCCAGAGGACGGAACTAAAGTCATCGACGCAACAGTTGTTTCATTACAGTAAGTAGAGGGACATATGTTACTTGTGGACATACAGAAAGTGCACACAATCACCGCCACTGACCTAACCACATCACCCCACATACAGTATACCTTCCCCACACAGGTGCATAGCACATAAGCTATTAGTGAAGGGGAGACAGACAGACAGACATATAGACAGACAGACAGACAGACAGACAGACAGACAGATAGATAGATAGATAGATAGATAGATAGATAGATCTACAAGCCGGTGATCAGTACGCTCTGCCGGTGCGGACGTTACAATTTAACACATATTGATGAACATACAGTATTTATATGTGCATTTGTTTTCACATTTAGATGCACCAAGCTTTAATCACCTGAACTAAATGCTTAATTAATGTGGGCATGAGTTTTCAATTTAAATTTCAAGTGTTCTTTTAATTATGTTTGATTGAGTTTGATCTTGCGGTCAGTTCAATCTCGTAATTTTCCAGAGGGAAGAAGAAAGAGAAACGAGAAGAGGAGAGATTATGTCTTTCCGGGAGGGACTCAATTGATTGCCTCCCTCGAATGGAGTTGTCAAACTGAAAGTAATCCGGTGTAATGACAAAAATGGGAGCTAGATGACTTATGAGGACGATAGCTTCTATTGTAGGTAGATGTATGCGCTTTATTTCTCTCTCTCTGTTTCTCTCACCTCTCTCTCTCTCTCTCTCTCTCTCTCTCTCTCTCTCTCTCTCATTACTTCAAACCGTGACCAAAAGATGTACAAGTATTTCCTTTGCACGGCATGCCGGTAGTTACTAAAACACAGGCGATACTCATCCGTTCCGACTTGTAGACCGTCTAAAATCCTGACTTCTACACAAAGGTGATGGACTGGAGATCGCCAAGCGGTGCTTCTTTGTTATAGAGGACAGATTTCCATGTATGCGCAATTGTGCATGTGTATATTTAGACATGTCGACAGACCGGCCTGCACACCGTTGCCATGGAGATGACAGAGCAAAATTGGCGGTTTGGACGGAAGAGTGGTAAATGCTTTTTGCCTCCTCTCTCTCTCTGTGTGTGTGTGTGTGTGTGTGTGTGTGTGCGTGTGTGTGTGCGTGCGTTCATGTGTGTGTTGTGTGTGTGGGTACAAGTTAATATACTGTATACACACAGTATACCGTATGATGCACTTTTCAGGATGCGTTTGTTGTTTTAATGGAGGCTAGGCAAACTTCGCTGCAATCCATCGGGCTAAGTAGCCGCTAACGCTCGCTTGACCGGAAAATTAAACCGCACCTGCTTTCAGAAGAACCCCATCTGATTGATCCCCCGCTCACTGCCAAATATCATCGTCCATTCCATTTCTAAATACTTTTTTTTAATATATATATATCCTCGCCCACCCCACCCCAAGCCTCCACTAGCCACCTGGGTCTTGTTCAGCCTAACTCGACCTGTCTGCCTTTGTGTTTATGGCTGGATGGAGTTGAGAAGGGCAGGGGAAAAGTGAAGCCCAACAGTTACAAGATGTTGAACATGTCTTTTAGCAGGAGGCATTATATTTCTTTTGTGACTCTCTGGGCCTTTGTGAACCTTTCAAGCAAGAACGATTATTTTATACCAGATGTTGACACCCTGACATACCTTGCAACCCTTTGAGATTTTACATGAAAGGGAATCCAATATTTTATCTTGGTCAATATCATCATCATTTGTTTCTGTCAGCTGACTGTAAGCTTATATAGTTTATGCTCATTTCCTTGTAGGGTAAATTATTTACTTATTACTGAGAGAGGACATAGCCATTCCTCAGAAAAAATACATTCATAATATAAAATTCATTCATAATATAAAATATAAAATATTTTACGCTTCTCAATTCTGGGTTTTCTGCCGCGACAACCATTATTATTTTTTGCCAGTTTGTACAAAAATAACATTTGCGTCATAAATCCATGAGTGTTGAAGTGAAGCTTCTGAATCTGTTATTTGCCGAAATGTAGGCAGCTGTTTACGTAATGGGTGCCATGCAGAATTACATCCTAATTATTGTGTCAGAGTTTTCATTGTCTTCCAACCTTAGGGGGGCGTTGTTGAGACAGTAATAACACAATGACGCAGAAAGTAAAACTGCAGCCTACAGGAGTTTAGAAGGGTAAACACAGCGCATCTTCAAGCAAAGTAGAGGCTGTATGTAAAATGTTGTGTTTTACGTCAACCTGTTTACACCAGGATTACTATTTGTAATCCAAAAACCAGCTAAGCACCATATGACCTCCATAGGTAATTTAGATTGTTTTTATAACATTTTTCAGACAATTTCATTGCCATGGGATTACCTGCATTAGAGCATGTAAAGACCATGAATGATACGTAGGTTTATTTTACACAGTTCCAGTTAAACTGTTCGTAAGAGAAAAAAAACTGTTTCATTTGTAGATCATAAAAGATTTGTGTGATAGGACAAATGTGTGTGTGTGTGTGTGTGGGGGGGGTCTGTGTGTGCGTGTGTGTGTGTGTGTGTGTGTGTGTGTGTAATCGTGTGAAATATTTTGTGCACTTGTGAGCAGTTTTCTCTTCTTATTATTGTCATGTTTTTCATTTTATTCTCTCATCATTTTTCATTACATTTCCTCTGTGTGTTTTTCCACGCCTGTCATCGTGACTGACAGTGAGGCAGGCTTGTGGCAGGAAGGAGACATGAACACAAGAAACATGGTCTCAGCAGGCTTCACTGCTAGCAATGTTCGCAATGACAGGAGGCTAGTTAGGATTTAATCCCATTAATGTAATTTGTGAAGGTGTAGTAAATAACTTCACTGCTAGCAATGTTCGCAATGACAGGAGGCTAGTTAGGATTTAATCTACGAAATGTAATTTGTGAAGGTGTAGTAAATAGCTTCACTGCTAGCATTAGCAAAAACAGGAGGTTAGTCATCATTTAATCCTCTAAATGTAACTTGTGAAGGTGTAGTAGTCTAAAAAGATTTACTTCTAGCAATAATGACAGGAGGTTATTAGCATGTAATCCTTAATATGTCATTTGGGAAGGTGTAGTAAATATCTTCACTGCTAGCGTTAGCAATGACAGGTTGGTTAACATTTAATCCTCTAAAATGTAATTTGTGAAGGTGTAAATGCATTGTTAAGAAAATCACAAAATGAGGTTGGCATTTTAGTAGGCTATAACTAATACCATTTCAATTGGTATTATCCAATCAGTGCAGAGCATGCTAAATCAAAGTTGATTGGGTGAATAATCCCACCAATCAGATTCCTCCACATATACAGTATTAGTAGTAAGCACAGTATACTTCCTCTTACATGCTAATACAGATTTCAGCCTTGCAATACATAACTGAAGCACTTCTAAGTAATTCATGCAAAGACCAGCAGATGGTAAATCATTGTAAAAAATCTATAGGATGTAACTCAAGTGTGTCTTGAATACAAATGTTCCGCTCTACTCAAATCATATTCCACTTCAAAGTTGCATTGCTACACTTTCCAATATACCAATCTGTGCTCATGTGTCCAAATGGTTTTTTGGCAGAGAATATTTCAGAGGCGTGTGATGCGGTGAGGGTCAAATTAATCCAATAGCGTGATTAAACCGCAGTCAAGTACATTCGCAGAAGTTACAATTAACCTGTCTTACTCTGTTTGTTTATCGGCGGCCTCCTTCTGTACTTCGCTGGCCCGCCACTCGTGCTCTGCGTTTTAAGTGGCTGCCATTTGTGAAGTTGTTGTTCATCCAGGCATATAACAAATAGCCTTGTATTGATTACAATGCTGGCATTTGTACTGTAAGCATTTATTACCAAAGCCACAGGTAAAAGCCATAATAGGAGGAGAAAATATGTTGTGCACCAAAGGGAATAAATAAGTGGAGGGACATGTTAGAAAAGGAGAGAGAGAGACAGACAGACAGACAGACAGACAGACAGAGAGAGAGAGAGAGAGAGAGAGAGAGAGAGAGAGAGAGAAGGAGCCTACAAGTCACCTGCAAGAGGTTAAATCATCTCTCACTACCATAGAAATGTCAAATAGGACTGTGAAATCTCCGTCGCCTTGGGAACAGATAGAGAGGGAAAGAAAAAACCCACATATACTTCTTATAAAGAATGGATAGAGGCTGAGCAATGGTGGATGCTGTTGTGAAAGTGTGGTTTAGCATAATGAGTGCCCATGAAAGCCAAAATGTAAGTCACACACAAAAAAAGGTAAAAGACACACCCATGAGGTGATTCCAGCGTTCTAATGCCTCTAGCAGGGTGCGGTGATGTACAGGGTTGTGTAAATGAGTCTCCTGTACGTGCTAACCACATTCTTGTTCCTGCCTTCGGAGGTGTTTCGTTTTTCTGTTGGATTATCTGTCAGAACCACAGCCTCCCACACATAGAGAGTGAATGCTACCTGCACAGACCTTTACAGCGCGATCAATATCGCTTGCATTGCAGCAGAGGAGAGTTTTCTGTTTGATTTTGTCTGTTTAGTTTTGTTTAAATGTATGTATGTATGTATGTATGTACTAGGGCTGTCCCGAATACCATTTTACAGGTTTCGAATACTTGATGACATTTCTGAATGAGTATTAGAATACGCTTTCTCAAAAACACCATTAAAAACACTCAGCTAAATTAAGACGTAATCTTCGGTTCCTAGCTTCAGTGAGCACACATGTAGACATAGCCATGCGCTCAAAATGGCCAGGCAATTACATTTCAACATGTGGGTTTATATGGAGACAGTAGGGATTAATGGGAAAACATGCATGCAAAATGTGGAAAAACAAATACTCGAATCCCAATATTTAAATAGAATATATACCCAATGAACGAATACCCGAATAATCAAATATTTGGGAACAGCCCTATTATGTACTGATTGTATGTATGTATGTATGTATGTATGTATGTATGTATGTATGTATGTATGGATGGATGGATGGATGGATGGATGGATGGATGGATGGAGCTGTTCTTGGGACTGTGGAAAGGTGGAAAGCTCTGGTTAACAGCGGTGCTATAATAAAGACATGGTTATGGTTGGGAAATATGTGAAAACATTCATGTTGCCAGTTTGTAGCTGCTATAGGGCTCGGCTATGCCTCCTTCAACCTGCTAGTCTGCTTTTGGAAATGGAGTGCATCTTGAGCCCCCGTTGGGCTGCACAGGTTATAACTACAGCAGCTTGGAGAGAAGCAGGGAAAAACAATTTAAAGCATTGCTACCTCCAGAGTCACAGTGAAGTGCCTCGTGTTGTCTATAGCACCAAAACAGCAAGGTGCGTGCATGTGCGTGTTTGTGTATACAGACACGTGTCTAGATATGTATTTCTCCTCAAACTGTTTTCGCAAGTGTTTTTCTTCTTTCTTTTCATTAATGAGAACACCAGACTACATTCTTTCTGCATTCCTGCTATTTTCCCCATCGGTTCACATCTACCTCTGTCTAATCCCTCCATCCTACACTTTCCTTCCATTTTCCAGTTTAACTCGGTGTCAAGTTAGGTTGAGTCGTTCTAGATTTGAGACTTTTCCTTGGCCTCATTTTCACATTGTCTACCTACTGACGGCTTGTCAGATGCTGACACCTTCAAAAAGAAAGAAAAAATATATAAACCACATTAATTTCCATACTTAGAAATACATCAGTTACTCGTCAATTGACTTTGCACTGGAGCTATACAGTGCATTAGGTAGAAGGTGCTTTGTGGTCTGACCTGTAGGTATGGAGGCACTGTATACAGTATAGTACATATATACATGCATATATATATATATATGTGTATGTATATATATATATATATACTGTACATATGTTTGATAAATGTTCATCCATATGCTTAATGTCAACAGAATTTGGTAATTGACAGAATAAATGTTAATTATGTATTTGGCATTTCACTAGCGTCGTGGCAGAGGGTTGTTATACAAGGTAAATACATGTATTATGTGCACACGCACACACACATACATGCGACTAACAAGAAAGGCAATTTTGCAACAGTTGGATCGGAAAGTTTCATTCCCCTTCTCCGGAGCGATCCAGCAGGAAACAAACGCACGTCCTCCGTATCCTGGCAACGGCTTTGTTTCCGTAGCAATGACGCCACGAGCAAGAACGGGGGTGCATCTGCGTGTGCATTTGTTTCCGCGCTCGCATGTGCGTGTGTGCGTGTGTGTGTGTGTGTGTGTGTGTGTGTGTGTGTGTGTGGATGTGTGTGTGTGTGTCCTGCAATAGTGTTGTTAATGGACAAAAAGCTGATGGACCCAGCTGGTCAGTGGTAATCCTAAGGCACCACACCACTCTGGTTCTGGTCGGGTTAACCTGTACCGCCACACACACACACACACACACACACACACACACACACAGAGACAGTGTGTGTTTAATATATAGACAGGACACGTCCGCGCATGTGGTGCGAGCGCCGCTAACCCTCCGTGTCAAAGCGATTTTACAGCCCGCTCTCCTTCCTCCGCAGCGCAAGTCAAGGAAGCGGCGATTAGCCGCACTCCTCCACTCCTGCATTCACTTCGCTTTATCCGCTGCTCTACCAGCTTGTGTGCGTGTGTACGTGTGCGTGTGTGTGCGTGTGCGTGTACGTGTGTGCGTGTACGTGTGCGTGTGTACGTGTGTACGTGTGCGTGTGCGTGTGTACATGTACACTCTCAGCAGTAAAGCTGAAGAGCAAAAGCAAAGTGAAATGGAAAGGCCTTGGCGCCGTTGAATAGGCCTGTCCTCTTCAGCGCTGACAACATGCTAGAACAAGCACACACACACACGACATACAGTATACCAATTGTACTAAGCCAGCAGTGACAAATGCAGACACGTACATATACTCACGAATGCGTACACACACACATATAGGAAGGACAATGAGCGCACGCACACAATCCATGAATAAACACCCAGAGGAACATTAGCCTGGATAATGATGATTATACCCAATCACTAGACATATGCAGCAACAAACCATCATTGTATATAGCATCCAAATGTTCTCACAGTGTGTGACACTGTCAATCACACAATCTGAATGATTACACTATATACTGTAGGTAATTCTGAATGTGAATCAACTGAAATCATGTCTGACCTTAAAATAAGTCATGCCTGGTTCTCAGCTGAGTTTAGTGTTCATGGGCGAACCTGTTTTGTGAGTGTGCTTTAGTCTGCAGTGGCAGCTTATGACCATTTCATTAACGAAACCCTTTTTCCATTTTTCTGTCATCTTCTCTCCCGCTCCTCTTCTTCTGTGGTGTCTGTATGCGTGATGCTTTCCACTCCGCTCCTCTGTAAGGTAAGAGAATGATTTCTACTGTAAACTTCCACTGTAATGAAGAAGGACGAAAAAAAATGTAAAAGATATATAAAAATAAATGTTATACAACATTTTTTTATTACTATAAAACATTTATAAAAGTGTATTACCTAATTAATCAACTAAAGGCCTTTTGGCTTTTGGTTAATGTCTCAATTTTAAAATGTCTAGCGAGAACTAGAATGATAACTAAAAGCTTCTTCACCACATTCTACACAAAATTACTTGACCCATTATTAAACTGACCAATAGGAAAAAGGCAGGTCAAGTGTAATGCAGTGCTAGTTGATTGACAGATTTACACATGGCCACTGATGGACTACAGGCCCGTGTCCACATAGCGATTTTTTCTGGCGCTGGCAAGGCACTGAAGACCGCTTCATCCCAGCGCTTCATTAAAACGCATTGCGCACAGGTTGTGTTTCTATGACAATACCTTGAATGGCAACCTAACCACCCACTATGCAAGCTAAAAACAAGTTTGGGTAAGGTGATAAAAGAAGCGTCATACACATTAGATTTTATTTCTCAGTTTTTCTGATATTAATTGTGAGATGTCGACGTACAGCTGTCGGTAGACAGGCTACGGCTAAACTAGCTTCTGCTCTCGATTTGACATCCTACTAGTTCTCTTAGGTTACCACGGTGATGACGAGTCCTGCCCCACTTAATTGATTGCCTTAAAAAAGCTGCAGTGTTGACACCAGCGCCTTTCTAAAAAGGTCTGATATTTTCAATATTATATCGATATTTTCGAAGCGCTTAGACCGGCAGAACAAAAAAGGAGGAGCGCTGTGAAAAAATACTCTGGCTGCAGCGTTTTTTTCCTCTTGAGTGTTGCATGCGGCCGCATACGCTCTATCCTCATTGGGAACAACTGAAACAAGATGCTTGCGCTCAGACAAAAGCGCTATGTTGACACGGGCCCTCAGGACCTATTGATATGTGACTAGGTGAGCTGTGCGACCGCTTCCGAAGCAGCCAATAGAGAGCTCAGATTAATAGATAACCAAACGCAGGATGATTGACAAGCAGATAAACAGGAAGGGAGAGAGAAACTCACAAAGTGGACAGAAGGACAATCAAATCTAGAGGTCTGTAAATAGATATTTTGGTCCTGATGGATTTTCTCTGTTGCCATGACAGCACTGCATTAGTTGGAATGGATGAGTAATTGCCGTACACAGGAATATACACAATAAAATATGCACACACACACACACACACACACACACACACACACAATGCACTTTTCAGATATATTTTGTTGAGTTCTGCATACATATATGCACTTAAGTTGGAGACATAAATGTGCTTTAGAGACGTCATAGCGACAGTACGTTTTATACACCCACACAGGCGTGTACAATTTGGCTGATCAGACCTTTGCTCAGGGCTGTCTGGACCTGATTAGCACCTCTCTCTTTCACGGCAGTTGTGTTGCACCCGGCAGAACACCGAAGGCTTCTCTGATTGGTTCTTTTGAGCGGCAGTAGGTCTCAACGTGAGCCTGCCAAGAGGTCTAATGAGGACTCGGGACACTTGCGTGGGTGTCACCAAGTGTGTTTTCCACAGACAAGAGGTCTTATGAGGACTCGGGACACTCGTGTGGATGTCAAGTGTGTTTTCCACACGAGTTCGGTGCTTAGCAAAACACTGACAAATATACGACTAACAAATATACGCAACTTAAAGGTGAAGTATTCAATTTACTTCAGTAGCACATTTTGTTATATTTCTTGCATTTCTCATTACATACCGTTAACAATGAAAAAAATAAATGCTCTGACAATGTGATTAGAAATATCAGTCCTCTGGAAAAGTCACAGGGATGTAAAAACCAAATGTAATCTAAGTTCAGCCCGAATTTAAAGACTGGTAGCTTTAGCTGTCTGTTTGCATCAACGTTCTTGCGCGTGCTCGGTGCCTGTGCACTCTCATCGTGACCGCGGAGGTGTGGACTACAGAACACACAGACACTAGAGCCAGAGGTACTATGGCAGAACTGGATGTTCCTAATGACTAATTTCCCTGTGCTTTAAACGCAGGAAACCATCAAAATTGATAATCTAATTTATATGCTTAACAAGTAACAATGTCACAAAAATACGTACTGTATGTCGACAGCGTGCATGTCTCGTCTCTCCTTATATGCACTCATCAGCTGTTTTGTCTCGGTGAGTGGGTACCACTCTTAATCTTTTCATCTCCAACAGCCTCCTCGTTCGTTTAAAAAGTAATTATAATAGGCCGCTTCATCTTCGGAGATGAAGCTACTGTAGCCTACCGTATCACAAAGGCAGAGTGCCGACCAGACGAATTCCACTTTGTTATTCATGGGGTAATTAAGTGGGACGAACGAGTTATGAAAATCTCACGTTATATTCATTCTGTAAGACTGTATTGTAATCGGTACCCGTAGGCTACTGCTGTGTTGAAAAGCTATGCTCTTGCTGATTATAGCCCTAATAAAGTCCTTATAAAGTGTATCTGTTATATACCGCAGCATACAATTCCCCCATCAACAAGCTATTTAGCCTAATTTATAGCCTAAGTAAACATACACAGGAACCTGACGGAAATTTGACAAATTGACATTTTTTATTTACGATATTAACTGTAGTTGTAGACCTACTGTACATGGTTAAATGCAAAGCAGATCGGATGTGGAAATTACGATAGTTTACTCCATCGAATCCACATTCATTTGATTAGCTAGACATCACACGGAAGACGTGTATCTCGCTGCGCTGCAAATGTCAACTCCGAGTTTACTTCGAGGAGCGGAAATAGTGGCAACATCGAAGTTTATGACGGTATCAGACTTGTCCCCGCTCTCCCTTGCCATTAACAATAATGATGTAATCGCTCCAGACTCCACTCACTGGATGCTTACGGTGGGGTGATCCTACAGTAGCCTAGTCAGTGCGCGTTCACGTGTACTTTGAATGATGCTTGAAGCAAAAAGCAGCACTAATTATCGTTTGCAGCTTTCAAAATTGAGCAAAATAACTTCCTAAATAGCTTCCTCAAGATTACATACTCTACCTTTAGAGACATAAATGTGCTTTAGAGACTTTAGCGACAGTACGTTTTATACACCCACACAGGCGTGTACAATTTGGCTGATCAGACCTTTTCTCAGGGCTGTCTGTACCTGATTAGCACCTCTTTCTCCTTCACGTCAGTGAAGGCTTCTCTGATTGGTTCTTTTGAGCGGCAGTAGGACTCAACGTGAGCCTGCCAAGAGGTCTAATGAGGACTCGGGACACTCGTGTGGGTGTCAAGTGTGTTTTCCACAGACAAGAGGTCTTATGAGGACTTGGGACACTCGCGTGGGTGTCAAGTGTGTTTTCCACACGAGTACGGTGCTTAGCAAAACACTGACAAATATACGACTAACAAATATACGCAATTTAAAGGTGAAGTATTCAATTTACTTCAGAAGCAAATTTTTTTGTATTTCTTGCATTTCTCTACATACCGATAGCAATGAAAAAAATAAATGCTCTGACAATGTGATTAGAAAGATCAGTCCTCTGGAAAAGTCACAGGGATGTAAAAACCCCATTTAATCTTTAAATTCGGCAAATATACGCAAGTTAAGCACCCATCATTAATCCAATAAAGAATTAATCTGTAACGTAGCACACACATCTCATCTGACACAAATATGATGCAGTACAAAAATACATTGCCCGTGACATTCCAATCCAAGGTAATAATGACATACAAATTAATTTGTTACCAAGTGGGAACCTGCAGTTCTGAGAAATTAATACAACATGTACCAAACCCTGCAGTTCATCGAATGGCTGCTTGAGGCTGGCTGCAAAAGGGAGTCAATCCCCATAGACTACAATGTTAAAAAAATGTTTACAGAGAATTAAACGTATGTAACGTAAATGATCATGCTTACAGACTGGTTCAATAATCATTTGGTCTCGATAGCTAGTCCCCCCGTTCATGCCAACTGTATGGGGGGTGAATTTTCTTTATAACTCATCAGATAAAAATATATTTGCCATACATTTATCCCATTATAATAAATAAAATAAAATAAAATAAGGGGGCGTTACAGGCGGAGTGAGGTACTGCAATGATGGCGATGGCCAGAGCCAGCACAGCGCGGTGTTCATACTGTATATACAGTATATGTTTGTTATGTGATACAGTACATTGACCCCCAAATGCATGTCATAGTCCATTGGAGTTTTTTTTTACCCCCCCCCCTTTTAGCAATCTGCATAAATACACATGTATGTAAATATGTTAAGTCAACCCCCCACCCTGTAATTTTGTAATCACAGTATCCTTTAATTTACGTTTGCTGTACATCTAGTGCGCATATACCCTGCCTGAAGCCCCTTTTTCTGTCTGTGCGTGTGTCGTCATTTCTGAGATTTCTTGCCGCGTGGCGACATCATAGTGTATTGCTTTATTCAATGCACAGCGCTTCCAGTTGACGTGACAACTTGTTCTATTATCTCAGTGCTGTGGAGCGATATTATCTCAAGCTAACTCATCTTGTCTATACTCTGATGGGGGGCGGCTAATTAATGTTCTAGCTGATCTGCGCAGATCTTACATGAACTCACTCTGATTTAAGAGTGTTTTTGCCCACTATTCTCCCCTGTGGTCTCTCCTGTCATTTCACCCACCCGCCGGTTCTTAGGGACCCTGGAGAAACACTGTACATATTGTTTGTTCACCTCCAGCGGGGTCGCTCCACTGCTCGTCAGAGACATTTTGACCTTTTCTCTCTCTCTCTCTCTCGCTCTCTCTCTCTCACAGTCTTATCCTCCCTTTGTGTGTCGTTGTTTCCCAGAGACCCCCGTGGTCTTTGTCTTATTGATTGGATCAGGCCTATTTGGACGAATTGATTTCATTTCAGGTTAGTTGGACAGCGGGTATTAGATATGAGTGCGTGTGCATGCGTGTGTGTGTGTATGTGCATGTCTGTGTGTCTGGGTTGCTCAACATGTTTCGGTTAGTTGTGTGTTCTTTAACCTACATTGCACGATGCTGCTCCAAACATTATAGACTGGAGAGAGAGAGAGAGAGAGAGAGAGAGAGAGAGAGAGAGAGAGAGAGAGCAATACTGGCCCAATGGATCCCAGTGGAATAAACTATAGAGTTCAATATCACTTTAAAGGCAATGACCATTCTATGAATATTTTACCATATAGTCGTATATACGCACTCAACACTGTAATGACTCCAACTGCCATAAAAAGAGGAGTGTGCATTGAAGGCACAACCACGTATTCACGCGCCCTTTCAAAATATGCCGTATGTTTACAGGCTTCCCTGTTTCACACGACACTTCTTAAAGGCAGGGTTTGTAATTCTCCAGAACTTCCGGCTCGTATCAAAACAAACACCCTCCGCAGCGCTGCCCCACATATTCAAAAGCATTGAGAAGCCAAGATTTGTTGATGGCAGCTGCATTCCCCACTTAGCTTATGTTCCTATTTACGGAGCCAGCGCTGTGTAGAAGTACCGGATCATTTTTTCAGCACGCACACAGAACGGTGAGGTAGCGAAATGTGAGGACATATTTGTTGTCAACATGACAAAAAGCGTATTAGCTTACAATTAGCTTGCAATAGCTGACCACACCTTTAAACGTGACTCCAACACGGTGTCTATACTGTCGGTACGGTGTCCTGCGTGCACCGAGAGGTGTGTGTTCCCGTGCGCTCTATGGAAGGTGTTGTAGCCTGCCGAGGGTCTACACGCTGCGGTCACACCTCCGTCAGGCTCTTTGATTCTCTTCATCAGCTGTTTCTCTTTCTCTTCACGCCTACCTGGTGTTTGCTCATCAAAACAACAATGGTAGTCCACCGAGAGCTGCCATTTCTATTGTCCGTGTGTGTGTGTGTGTGTGTGATGTAAAGTCAGTAGCATAACTGCTGATTCTGACCTGTACTTTAAGGACACACAGCAGATTTTATTTTTACGCACACACACACAACACACACACACACACATTGGTAGGTAGTGCAGGAATGATGGCCTGGGCTATGTTGCGGTGGATGAATTGAAGTGTATGCGTGTGTGTGGGCGTGTATGGGTTGGTACTACGAGTCTTATATAACTTCTAGGACCGTATCCACAAGGAACATGTTTAGTGAAACTTTAGCTACAACTACAACTTTCCCTTGTTGGAATTAATTTAAAGAGGGGGGGGGGGGGATTTTGTTTTTGTTAGTCACTCTGTACTCCATAAATCCTCCTGGAACCTCCCCACATCGCACACACACATACACAGACACACACCACACACACACACACCTGCGAGAGAGACTGCCTATTTGAAGTCAAAGAAGACTCCTGCTTGCACCTGATAAGGCAGCACATGAGGCGAAATGCCAGACGTTTTAATATTTGCATTTTAACATTTAACTATGTTCGAACCACCGCGCGTGTGCGTGTGTGTGTGTGTGTGTGCGTGTGTGTGTTTGTTTGTGTTAATAAGATGGGAGTATTGAGCAGTGTGTCTTCCATCCGTCACTGAACTCAATCAATCACAACTAATATAATCAGCTAAGTGGACCCGGGCATAAATTGGAGGTGTGTGTGTGTGTGTGGCGCGCTCAAGCTATAGAGTTATGATATCTGTGTTACTCTGCAGCAAATGCAAGGCGCTTGTTATTTTTTCCATTTGCTGACTTCATATGATCCGACGTCTTGCTGGGACCTTCGCTGGTAGAAAAACACAGTCAACCCTGTAAATCACATCAAAGGGATTGTGTTCTCCGTCAGACAGCAACAGCTGCCCGCAGGAGAAGCCAGACGGTGTCTCTAACCAGAGCAATGCTCTTTATTTGCAATCATGGCCCATATTGTCCATTAAATTATTGTTTCTCCACAGTTTCGTTATATTGCAACTGTGAACCAATTTGTGTCTATTGTCTGTGAAAGGCATAAACTTTACTTACGTACCGTATTCTGAATGGTTTCAAACGAATCTCTGACAGTTACCGTTATGCAATAAGGGAAATTATAGTGATTTTAGCTTTGAATGTGTTTTAAAGTGTGTCGCTGCGTAATGTGTTACTGTAGATGTGTGGGCAGTGCCTCTAGATTAGGTCCGTGTGTAGGGTTGCGCAATTAATCAAATTTTATTTGTGATTTCAATTTCGGCGCTTAACAATTATGAAGCAATATCATCGAGAAAAAAATGATTATTTTGCACATTACATTTTAATCTAGTAGTAATATTTTATTTTGTCATGTCAACGTCAATGACTAATCGTGATTTCAATATTGACCAAAATAATCATGATTGTTATTTTTTCTATAATCGAGCAGCCCTATGTGTGCCCTATCTTGCACACTGTTTACCTTATTCCATTTATTGTTTATTCTTCCTTCTCTTTCATCCATTAAACATAATACCATACCAGACGCCTGTGAGGAATTGAAACAATGAGCAAAAGGTTGCATTTTGTCGGGGGCGGGCTTCCGTACTCAATGTCATAGGACGTTGTTTTGCTCAGCAGATATAGGTCAGCGTGCCGTGGGAAAGCGCAAATAACTGCTGAGCTGCTCGTAAGCCCCGTGTTCATAAATGGGAGTGCAGCAGGATAGACTCTATGAAGTCGTCATTAAACAGCAACTGACTCAAGTGAATGTTGGTTGGAAAATAGAAAGAATCAGCTCTTTGTTTCAATTGAAACAATTACAAAACTGCAAAACTGACCTGGAGGAACATCTGCAGTGATGGTGTTTATACGGCTGTTATGCTCACTAATGTGGGGTTGCTGTGTGTGTGTGTGTGTGTGTGTGTGTGTGTGATTGAGTGCTTTATCACAGTAATTTATGTTCAGCAGAGCTGGTCTTCCGGTCCAGACTCATGTTTGTGGCAGGAATCCTTTAGACAGAATTATGGCCTTGGCCTCAGTGTGTGTGTGTGCGTGCGTGTGTGTGTGCGTGCGTGCGTGCGTGCGTGCGTGCGTGCGTGCGTGCATGCATGTGTGCGTGCGTGTGTGTGTGTGCATGCATGTGTGCGTGTGCGTGCGTGTGTGTGCGTGTGCGTGCGTGTGCGTGTGTGTGTGTGTGCGTGCGTGTGCGTGCGTGTGTTTATGTGGAGTTAGCCTTGTTAGAATTAGGAGCGTCCTTATTGCGTCTCCTCTTGCTCTCACTTGGCTCTGCTCACCTTGGCCTCCCTCCCCACCTCCTCCTCTCCCTCCCCACCTCCCCCAGGAAGGAGGGTGACTATAGAGGTCTGAGATGAGATCTGAGTTGTACCTGTACCTTGATCAAATAGTTATAAGCAATATGTTTTTAGATGATTAATTGATTCATTAATTTGTCAAACAGAATTAGCTGTTAGTTTTATAAGTATAAGTATGCTGATGTCATCAGGAAAACAGCCTTTCCCGCTCATATCACGATACAGATATTCTGCCTCAAATATTTTATGGTGATTAATGGACTCAACATGACACTTCACAGCCTCATTAAACATAGTTCATGTTACAGATTAAAGGTTTTCACAAAGCTAAATAAAACAAAATTACCAGTTCCACCTTTATTAATTAACCCCTCTTTCTTTAGTCGGACGGCTTCCCTGACCACCGGTGTCCACCACAATGTTCGAGGGTTACCGCCCCTTGAGGCACCTAAGACCTTGAGACCACAACTCTCTGACGCCGCTTCAGCAATGGAAGCTTTGA
>JAODOY010023532.1:9813-24100 GCA_025399855.1 Forbesichthys papilliferus
ATGCTATTAATATGCTATTAATATGCTATTAAGATGCTATTCATATGCTATTAATATGCTATTAAAATGTATTAAGATGCTATTAATATGCTAATAATATGCTATTAAGATGTATTAAAATGCTATTAATATGCTATTAATATGCTATTCATATGTATTAAGATGCTATTAATATGCTATTAAGATGTATTAAAATGCTATTAATATGCTATTAATATGCTATTAAGATGCTATTCATATGCTATTAATATGCTATTAAAATGTATTAAGATGCTATTAATATGCTAATAATATGCTATTAAGATGTATTAAAATGCTATTAATATGCTATTAATATGCTATTCATATGTATTAAGATGCTATTAATATGCTATTAAGATGTATTAAAATGCTATTAATATGTATTAAGATGCTATTAATATGCTATTAATATGCTATTAAGATGTATTAAAATGCTATTAATATGCTATTAAGATGCTATTAATAGGCTGTTAATATGTATTAAGATGCTATTAATATGCTATTAATATGCTATTAATATGTATTAAAATGCTAGTAATATGCTATTAAGATGCTATTAATATGCTATTAAGATGTATTAAAATGCTATTAATATGCTATTAAGAAGCTATTCATATGCTATTAATATGCTATTGAGATGTATTAAAATGCTATTAATATGCTATTAAGATGCTATTAATATGCTATTAATATGTTAATCCCAGTTCGCTAACATGGCTTATAAAGACATTCTACAGTAATTTATTATACATGTTCTTTTGTTTACATTTGAGATTGAAAATATGTGAAATCTGTTGTTCCAGCGGGTCCTTAGACGATAACAAATATAATGTTCTATTCCAATGAACTTATTAAAAGGTTTTCTACATACAGTTTACACCTTATTACAAAAACTAAACCGTTCTATATAAGGTCCCTGAGGTGGACTTCTAAAAAATAATTTTTACCTAAATTATTAGTAATTTTATTTATTTAATCAGGAAAATTACTCACTGAGATTAAAAATATATTTTACAGGCATGTCCTGGTCAAGATGGGAATCAACAAAACACATACTCACAAATTAAATAATGAAAATAAAATGAAATAAAAAATCCACAATTTTACATTAATGGCAGGATAATGCAAAACATTATATTATTATTAGATTAACAATTTTGCAATAAACACACTCTATTAAACACACTCTGTAGTTGAATGTCAGCTTCAAGATCATTCCATGCAGCTAACTTAAAAGTATTTCTCCCATTACATTGGGAACTTCCTATAGATAGACATCCAGTCTGTTATTATGGTGTTCATCTATTTAAATTATTTTCCTATTTTGGCTCATTCTGTGAAGCGGCTTTGAGAATTTATAGTACAGTAATAATAATAATAATAATACATTATAAATACATTTTCACAAGTCATTTGTGTGTGTGCATTGTTAAAGAAATATGGCCTTGTATTTCAGCTGTGGAATGCGTTTACACGTAGCGTCTTTTTAGGCCACAAAGGGACTTAAACCAGATAAAACTCAAAACATTTTTGTTTACCCTGCAGAAACACAATCTACTATTCTATTATGAAATAGACAACATCAACCTGCATCCCAAAATACAATGCAGTGGATTTAACGCCGCGTGAATATCCAAAGCGTTTCAAGCATCTCTTCTTCACTTCAGACGCGCCACACAGTCTTACCAGCTCTGATCTGAGGCTGCTGATCTCTTTGATGTAGCTCAAGATGTACTCGAGGGAGGTGTTGGCCAGCTTGCGGAGCTCCAGCAGGTCCAGGTCGTCCCTCATCTTCTGGGTCATCGTGCGGTTGAGCATGGTGGTCAGGTTCTTCCTCTGCGCCCGGAGCACCACGTTATCCAGCGACAGCTTCTGGAAGCTCTGCTCCAGGTCCTGGATGCGTGTGGGCTCGGCGGCGTCCTGCTGCTTGCCGTAGACCAGGAAGAGCACCAGGCTGACGATGATGAGCGACTGGATGAGAGAGCTGAAGAAGAGCACCACGCGCATGTAGTACCCACAGCTCTTGCCGGAGCGCTGGTGGGCCAGCATCTTCTTCTTCTGCGCCTGCATGCTGTAGTGGGACGCCGCGGGGTAGCTGCCGCTGTTCATGTCAGACGGGACGGGGGACCCCACACGGCACCAGATGTTCGCCTAGGAGACCCTGACTAGAATAAAGAAAGACACAGCTCTCAGCAAGGCACGACGGTGAGAGGACGCTTGTGTTCCTGGACCCTCGGTGGCTTGTCGACAGGAAGCCGGCGTTGTCCCCTGTGCCCTCTTAAAGACTGAAGACGTACGTCCAGACGGCATCCATCACGCTCTCCGGGAGACAAAGACCCCCCCTCTCTGCCCCACACGCTCAAGCCACGCCAGACGTTTCCTCTTGGCAACCGCTGCCGCGAGGGCTGTTCCTACGGTGACTGTGGTGTAAACACCGAGCAGCATTTATAAGCTGCCGCTGACGTGCGCTCTCGCTCCGTGTTTGTGCTATCTGGCGTCCTGTCTGACCGGGGGCCCTGCCATTGGTGGAGCCCCCGACAGAAGTAATGGAAGATATGACCACAATTACAATCTCAGAGTCACACACACACAAACACGCACACGCACACAATCACACACAGTTAATAATGAAAGCAGCTAGGGTCAGATAGCAAGAGGCACCACGTCCTCTTTGTTGACGTGCTAAACATCATCTTGGGAGGAAACGAGGACAAACAGTGCCGTTAAAAGCTGCTGTGGTGACACAGCCAACAGACACAGGATATATTAAAGATAACACGCCACATAAACTGTCACTGTGGATTATATTGAAGATGGAGCACTTTGTTTATCGTCTGTGGCTAGGATGCAGATTCCATCCTGTAGTCCTTTGATAGCTTAAATGATAATAATAATAATAATAATCATAATAATAATAATAATAAAACATTTTATTTGAGGACGCCTTTTAAAACACTCAACGACATCTTACATTGTAAATACACATATTTAAAGACAAATACATTTGCAGGAGCACACATTTCTGAAAGATAGGATACACATAAAATAACAATATGTGTGGATAAATAAATAAATAAATGTGCAATAATAAACTTGTTTGTTTGGGGAGATAAAATAGCTGAGTGGAACAAGGTGTTGAACCCACCTATTCTGTAGTCTACATTGGGACTTATCTAGCCTAACAAAGGTACAAAATAACAAAAATTCAGTTAAACATGTCAGATGTAAATAAATAATATATATAATAATATATAAATAATATAATAAATGTATGTCTGTTTGCTGCAGCCAGAGAAGTTTACAGGTCCCTAGATCTGCACATTTGGCAAACATTCGGATTCAATAATCCTAATATTTGGTTCTGTTCCTCATTTGCCGCAACATGATTGCTCAAGAGTAAGCCCAAAATATCATCATCTTCTTTAAGTCTGTCAAAGTTCAACAGCAACACAATAACAGACAAGGACAGGAAAACCACAACACAATACACTATAAAAGTGCCACAAATCCATAATGCAATGCTGTCATTGCCAGGTTAAACTGAAGTTCATGGCCACAGAGCCCTTAGAATGATTAAGCACTTTAAGCATGTGTGTTATGAGGACACATGAATATATGGAAGTCCATTTATTAGGCTTTTAAATATATTCTACAACCGTTGATGTTTTTAACATCACATGTTCAAAACATGACTAATATAATAACCAGTATGCTAAATGTTACAATTAGTTTAGAGAATACTTTTTCTATTTGTGAAAAGTTGCATTTAAATATTAGGAGAATACATTAGAATTACTGGCAGCCTCATAAATTAAGCATTATGAAATAAATGTAGCTAATTAATATGCCATTTAAAAGTTTTTGTTTTTCCACTTTACAACCATATATCATTGTCCCCTATGTTTTTATATTTAATTGAAATATTCAACGGTATATTCACATTTTAGATGCAGTAGAATACATGTTTTTTATATCTCAATAACATAATAGATAATAAATAAATAAATAAATAGGGATTATGTTTTGACAAATTGTAGGCTTACCAATTATGGTAATGGTAATGCAATACAACTTTAGTAGACAATGAAAGCAACATATAATCAATACTGCTTGCTATTGCAGCTCTTTAGGTTATAAAAAGGAAAGCACATACATTCTTTATTCATTATTATTATTATTAAGAATGGCACACACTGCCATCTAATGGAAGGGTATTTAGGCCAAGGACCCCTTGGCTGATAGAAACACGGCACGTAAATTGCCGGACCAACAATGTGTAGATCTGCCAATAGTGCCATGTATAAATGTAGGCCACTAACTAAGCAAATAAGTATTGACAGATTATAGCATAGATTGTGTTAATGTATATTTTCTGACATTTCTGTCGCGACCCGACTCTGGATAAGCAGATGAAGATGGATGGATTTCAGAATAGTACCGCTGTGTTCCACAAGAGGGAGCATCTGCACCATTTCAAAACCACTGCTTTCAATTCTTTGTGCCTGTATACCAGTTTAAACACATGCACACACACAATCATCATAAAAATCCCTAAAATAGACACAGGCTTTGGCGAGGCAATGTCCATACTTTACTCCTAAAGGGGCCATTGGAGATAATAGTTTTGTGACTGAAAACTGTGTGTATTTAGTCTCGCTCACCTACACCTGTATTCCAACCCAGCCTGTAGACTAGAGTATTCAATCTGGTCTCAAACTGAGCAAATAGCAAATCGTCCTTTGAGGGGCGCTATATACTCAGTGGCACACAATGTCTTATTGTCCTTTTAAACCCAGAAAAAAGCCTCCTCTTCCTCTCCCTCACAGAGATGTTTGGCTAATTGGCAACTTGCTCTGCAGGATCTGGTTACCGTGTCAACACAGTGTTGTTATCAGGTGGCTGCATGAAAGACAGAGGCCTCTGTTAGAGTGTGTGTGTGGGTGGGGGGGGGGGTATTGGTAATGGTAAACTATTAGTGGGCTGCTAGGCTTTAGCGAGACAAATAAACAACGTGGTGCTAAATAAGTGCACATGTGGTTGCTGTGCCAGATGCATAATGGGTAGGGAGGATAACGAATGAGAAATAGGGACTCTGTTACGAACACATTTCTCATAGCTGCTCTGAGATTACAATTCAAGTGTTCACTCACGTTAGATGCTTGCTCTACATCTACACGGGGATACTGACGTTCATTAATCATGTTGAACGCTTATGATAATATCACATACCCAGAGTGACTATAATGATTTTTTGCTTTAGCAGGACTTTTTGGAGCATTCATTCATTCAGACCTGAATTTAAATTAAAACCATTTGACTATCTGTACAGCCATTAGCTCCTGTGTCTCTATGATAAGAAGCACTATGGGATCGCCTGAGAGACACTCTCCTCCATATGGCAGCACAGATCTCCATATTTCAACGCACTCCTACAAGGCTTCAGTGGACAAGGCCACAACCGGCTCCGTTTATGGGTGAGAAGATCCCAAAGCCTTAATCCCCCCCGCCCCCCATTCTCTCTGTGTTGTGGCCCCGGCAGATGTTTTCCCTGTGAGCCACACAAAGGACCCCTGGTTTTGTCCAGCGCACCCCCATCTCGTTCTGTTTGAAGGTCAGAGGTCAGCCCTGGTCTTGGGGAGGATCTGTCACCACAAGTCACGACATTTAAAGTCTGTTGGAGCGCGATGGAATCGCCTTCCCTTGTGAGAAAGCTGCAGCGATGCGGCATGAGTCATGAGTTTAAGGAAAGAGCCTGTCCTGTTTGTTGCTGTGCTCAGGCGCACTTTGATGTCTCAGAAATATTAACCGTTAAATGCACTTAAATGTTTAGTCAGCTATTGCAAGCTAATTTTAAGATAATACACTTTTAGTCAAATTCACCAACTATCTCCTCACATTTCACTAGCTTACTGTTTGTTCTCTGTGCGTGTTGAAAAAAAAAGTGATACTACTTAACAGCCCTGGGTCCGTAAATAACAATAAAGACAAAGTGGCGAACAACTCAACTCATAAACAAAGCAGTATTACACTTTGCTTCACAATGTGTTTCGATGTGTGGAGAGGCCCGTGAATCTGTGTTCCGTCTGTGTTCCATGTTTCCACAGTCTGTGTTCCATGTTTCCACAGTCTGTGTTCCATGTTCCAAGTCTGTTTTCCCTGTGTTCCATGTTCCAAGTCTGTTTTCCCTGTGTTTCATGTTTCCACAGTCTGTGTTCCATGTTCCAAGTCTGTTTTCCCTGTGTTTCATGTTTCCACAATCGGTTTTCCATGTTTCCACAGTCTGTGTTCCATGTTTTTGTTCCGTCTTACTGTTCTGCCCAATGTTCCATAGTTGGTCGTCTTAGTTTCACCCGCCCCTCATTGTCTCCGTCCAATGGTCCGTATTGCCTGTCTGGTCTACCTGTGTATTTAAGCTCCTGTGTTCCACCTGTTCTTTTATGATGTGTTGAGCTCTGTCAAAACATAAACTTTATTCCCACCACAGCTGGTACCGTGGAGACCTTTCAACCCAATAAAGCCAGTTATACCAACAAACATAGCTGGAATGACGACAGGCTAAACTAAACAAGGCTTCGCAATGCATTTCAGTGTGTGGGGCGGAGCTTCTGATGTAGTTTGTTCTGCTTTTGAGCTCAAAGTTATCTTAAGGCAGGGTTAGTCATTCTCGGGAACGAGCTTTGCTATCTTGCTCTCTTGGTTATCGAAACAACCTCCCACTTGAAGCTATTGTAATGAAACTATTTACTCCATTTTCATTATTTCACATTATTCACTATATTCAAGTTGTAGAGAGGGACAACCTCCCGTGAATGTGTTTAGTATGCTATTGTACTGCAGGGTGCTGTGTGTGACAGCTCTGGCTAGCTTCTTCTGGCAGCTTGTCAGGGTCATTTGCAGCCTTGCATTTCTGAATCCATCACCGGGGGTGACCCCAGTAGTGACGGCTGGTTCAAGGGTCACACTGCGTTTGGCCCCTGCTCTCTATCGCACTCTCTCACACACACACACACACACACACACACACATACACACACACACACACACACACACACAGGCCTACTTGAATTTCATCATTATAGGTTTCAGGTTACACACCAAGTATTTCTGTGGCCTTGTTTGTGTCAGCCATTTTCTAAGAGGGGATGTATCGTCTCCGCTCTAAAACCAAAATGGTAAATTTGCAAATACTTTGCTGAAGTAGGAAGATTGGTTCTAGAATGTTCCGAACACAACACAAGCCATGCATGTTCCGCTAGCTCTATCCACGCTTGAAGCTACTGTTACTGTTCAGCTCTGTATATGTGTGGCGCTGACCCACAGTAACTCATTACCTTTACGGGGTTGAATCTTGATTGACACACAAGTGACAATAAGCAGGCCTAATTAAAGGGACCTTCATTACACACACACACACAGAGCAGGAAAATGCTTTAGTGTGATGCAAAAACAAAGCATGTGTGTGGCTGGGTGGGGGTGTCAGAAAAGCAGAGGAATGTCTAAAAGGTAGGGGGGGGGGGGGGGTGTTTGTGTGTGGCGGGGGGCTTCTCCAAACACTCGGTAGATAAGACAACATGTTGGCCTACAGCAAAGCTTTCAGGCTTCCATTCTTTGATCCCTATGATCGCAGTCTCCTACCCCCACTAACGTCTTGTCCAGGTGGAGGTCTGAAAATCACTCTGAGACAAAGACCCCTGACAATTGAGTGGCGAAAATTTCTTATCCGATTGGTGTTGATTTCATCAACAAATCTGTAAAACCAGGCTAATAGTGCATATGAATGATAGATCTATATTTTCTTCAGAAAATAACTCTTGCAGCATGGGAGGGTTTGTGTAAATCAGTCATTTATGGTCTAATATTAGAGATACAAGCCTGTTTGTTTTGTAAAAAAAAGCAGTGTTGCATTAACCTGAAACGCCAGAGGAATTGTTGTCACAAGTCCATCTGGGAAGCCGTACGTTGAAACTGTTTGTGAAGGGCTGTAATTGGTAGAAAAAAAAATACTTGGTAGTTGATTGGCTGAACCATCTAGTTGTTTTCGCTGTCAGCACCATGGTCGGCACACCTAAGCCACGCCCGTATAGCTATAAACACAACACTGATTGTAAAGTTTAGTTGATACTCAGACACATTCAAAATGATTCCGAGGCTTTCCAGACTGATTCTCATGGTGAAATTAAACTGAGGCTAGCGAGATCAGGGTGGTCTCACGAGGCTAGCGTAGGTGAATATTCAGGTATGTTTAGATTGATGAGAAACTGAAGCAATGAACATAAAATGACAATCATGTGCCATCGAGTCTTTACAGTGTAATTGACCAAGCGCCTACAGCTTCTCAGAGCTACAAGTCTCTTTGGGAAAACTTGCCGTGCCAGCGGTTTGAAAACTCTGACCTACACAAAACCTTTGGAGTCTGTTTTAACAAAACAACAACAATCCTAAACTAATTTAAACATGGACGGAGGTGAGACTGGGCAATGAGATAAGGAATGTTTCACATCAGTTTGTATCGTGTGGCCTGGGGGAAGATCTTTCACATTCTTACTGCGTGCGTGTGCGTGTGTGTGTGTGTGTGTGTGTGTGTATGTGTGTTTATCTGCACACAACCCACTCGTTGCTCTTTGACTCCACAGGCCATATAAGGCAGCCGGTGCCATGGTAACCAGTGGGCTTGAATAGCTATGACAAATCCCTGAGAGCGTGCACGTATGCACGCAGCGCACACACACACACACAATGCCCTTCCCCCTCTCGATCTCCCCCTCGAGGTGAAGAGAGAGGGAGAGAGAGAGACACAGAGAGAGAGAGGGGGAGGCAATAGGCCCCTCCCATGTAGCTCTGTGCCAAATGCTGCTCAGACACCCCCCCCCCCCCCTTCCCCAGAGGGCTAGTCTAGTCCGCCAGTTGCGCCTCGTGGTGGGGTGGTGGTTGCTGGATGTCTCTCTCTCTCTCTCCATCTATCCCTCTCTTTCCCACCCCGCAGAGAGACAACAGGGCCAGGGAGAGTTTCCTCTCGTGCGGAGGACCTGTTTGAACACAGCTCGGTGAGGGTGGCACCGACGAGCGTTGCATCTCGGGGAGGCGCACATAAGACCCTCCCCCGCTCTCCCTCTCCCTGTCTCAGTCAAATACAGCTCGGCTCGCTGTACGTGCACGTGTGTTCGTGCGTGTGTGCGCGTGGCGTGCGGGAGAGGGCCGTGCGTCTTTGTGGGGCCGGCGTGACAACGGGTTATTAGGGGGGAGAGACAGAGAGGGTCCACGGGTCGATTCGGCCCGGCCAGGTTCGTCACTGGCGTGGCTACGAGCAGCGTAGCGTCGGAGAGAGGAGGGGGGGGGGGGCGAGGCTACCGTCTCCTGTCTCCTGGTAAGGGGAAAGTCACATCGAGAGAGAGAGAGAGCAAGCGTGAATGGTCTCTTTGAGGTAAGTGTGTCACCCCCTAAACCCTCCCCCTCCCCGATGATCTCTGTGAGCCAACGAGAGAGAGAGAGAGAGAGAGAGAGAGAGAGAGAGAGGATACATGGATAAGTGCGGTGTCTAATGCATATCTGTCAGGGGTGCTTTAAGAGGGGTGGCCAGCTCAGGCTCTAGTGCTGAGGGCGATCTACGCCAAGGTCTTTTTTCGGCCATTACCGCTACTGATACCGACACACTGTACAGCAAGCTAGCTTCTGTGCTAGCGACACACTGTACAGCTAGCTTATGTGCTAGCGACACACATAGGTAGCTTCTGTGCTAGCGACACACATAGGTAGAGCTACTGCATGAGAAGTGTGTACAGTAAATATTTGTCAAATGCTGGAAACGCTGCAGCTCTGTTGCGGAACAGGAGCGCGCTACTGCTACACATTGTTTTGCTTGTGAAGGGTTCCTGGTCGGAGAAGGGAGGAGGAGGACCGTCTGCCCGCAGTCGAGGACAACTGCGGCTGCAGCTTCAACGCGGCTCGGGATTTGGGTCAAAGGAAGATATAAACAAGTGACGAAGGCTGGGATGAGGAGAGGCAAGATAAAGGGGGGTTGCTGTCAGCAGGCAACCAAAAAAACAAAAAGTTAACCGCCTGAGACCGTTTCCAGGTCAAAGTGGATGGGGAGGGGCCTAAACTGCCCTTGTTTTTCCTGCCCCCCACCCTAACCCAATCCCCCCCAAAAAGCGACTTCTTCCCTGCTTGCGGTCCCATTCAAACCTGTTGGCGGACTTTGGTTTGAAAATAATCGTCTCGGCATATCAAAACAACAACCAGAAGAAATACATATACGTCACCCTGACAGCGACCTGGGGGGAGGTTGCGTGTCGCTTTTCTTCAGTACTGGTCTGGTTTCCAAGCGATGGCCATGGTGAGCGGGGGATGGGGCGATCCCAACGGGGGCACTAACGGGCTGGGGGACAAGGCCTATCTGCGGGCCGACGAGGACGACGGCTCCCCGCAGGCCGGCGGCAGCGACATGGAAGCCGGCGAGGACGACAAGGCGTGCGTGGTGGACTGCGTGGTGTGCGGCGACAAGTCCAGCGGTAAACATTACGGCGTGTTTACGTGCGAAGGCTGCAAGAGTTTCTTCAAAAGGAGCATCAGACGTAACCTGAACTACACTTGCAGGTGAAGGGGATGGGGTGGGTGGGGGGTTATTGTGGGTAATCGTTTGCTCTAGTGACTTCATTGGCGCTTTCGTTTACCGACGTGTAGTCGACGCAACTCACTGGATAACATTGTAATGGAAAGACGTAACGTGGCGCGACGGTCCGATTAGTGACATAAGACGTATTTTAAAAATGCTGTTGTAATATTTATGTTTAGGCAAATTACGTGGAAGCCTAAACGATATCAGCGTTGAACGGGGAACTAGTTTGCTGCTGTGTAGTCTCTGTTGTAGACAATAATAGAAATGCATTTATAAATGACAGTCAATATTAGTCAGGCCTATATAAGCGTCAACGTTTCGAACGTTTTCTAATTCATATAATTTACCAAATTATAAACAATTGGCTATAATGACTAAAGCCATAAAGGTAGTCGCAGCCCACTTTCTACTAGTAGCCAGCTGTAATTTATTGTAGCCTATTAGGCTAAATTAAATTACTATGATCATAATTTTGATCATTAATATGATCTTTTGTCTCCAATTATATTATCTCCACCTGCAACATATAATAGCTTGTATTGTTTGTTTGTGTGTGCATTTATTTTGATTCAAACAAACATTTAAAGGCATTATTTTAATGTAGCTCGTCACTTCAACACGATGGTTTTAGTCATGTGTAAGGTGAACAATGGTTCAACCTTAAAATGCACCATGAGATGTTTACTTCTGTAAATAATTTATTGCAATCCTAAGACAAGCACATGCTCACAGTGCAATGGGGCTGTTAAATATAAACCTCTACTTCTATTAGGTCCCAGTCACATGTAAACTGCTTTATGTAAATTAAAATGAAGTTTGTTAGATCTCATCTATCGCTGCAGCATCATCATATTCATGTTTCTTTCATTCATCATATCCATCTACCCTGAAGTTGCAGCAGTTACACAATCACTCCCTGACAGGCTGCGTACAAAGTGTGGGTGCAACAAATCCCCAAGGCTAACATTCGGTTTAGCTTGCTATTGTTATTGATTACAATAACACCCCCATTCCTCCTCTCCACCATGGGGGCTTCAGCTGCTCTGCCCCCAGACTCTGGAAAGCACTTCCACTGCACATTCGACATGCCCCCACTGTCACCTCGTTTGCTAAGCTCCTCAAAACCCACCTCTTCAAGGTTGCCTACGACGTTTGACCCTTTGATCCACTGTCTCTGAACTGACTTGCACTTCCAACAAGCATGTCATATTTTATTTTGTATACATTTCCCAGTTCTTTTTGATTTGGGTGTCTTGTTTCTACTAGAATGTATATTCTGCCTTTGTCAAATGTTTACTATAATATATATATACATATATATATATATATATATATATGTATATGTATATGTATATGTGTATGTGTGTGTGTGTGTGTGTGTGTGTCTGTCTCTGCCAAATGTTTTATATCTGTGTATTTGCAATGTAAGATGTCTTTGAGTGTTTTAAAAGACGTCCTTAATATAGAGATAATTATACATTAAATGTTTTATTTATTTATTTATTTTATTATTATTATTATTATTATTTTTATTATAATAATACATTAAATTAGTATTTTTTTAATAGTAATACATTTAATTTGTATTATTATTATTTGAATTATTTGTAATAATATTATTGTTGTTATAGAAATAATAATACATTTAATTTGTATTATTATATGTTTTTGTTATGTGTATTTATTATTTTGAATAATATTACCATTGACCCTGTGTTGCTGGTGTCTCCAGGTCCAACAGAGAGTGCCAGATAGACCAGCACCACAGGAACCAGTGCCAGTATTGTCGGCTGAAGAAGTGCTTCCGCGTGGGAATGCGCAAAGAAGGTATCTGTTTGTCCCGCCACAGCTCCTCCCACTGCTCCCACACCTCCATAAAGAGCCTAAGCCACCTCCGCACTATGAACGGTAGTCAGCGGCGAGAATTATTATTTTTAGATCCTGTTTGAATTGTGACTCGAAGTACACATATGATGTTTGACTATTTAAAATAATTAAATGGTCAAGTCAAGAACGTTGCAGTTTGTTGTGAAACTATAAAGTAATCTTTAGTTGTGTGTAACCGCTCAATGAACTACAGCGTTCATCTCGCATAACATAGTCACCATGACAACGCTCTCTTCAGCTTGAGGATTGTGGCGTGAAAACGTCGCGACACTTAACACGACACGGGGTTTGTAGTCTTACTAGTTACACATTTTTACAGTCTTACACTTCAACAAACGCACCACAAACTGAGACTTTCTTGACTCAAAGAATTTTCTTTCAAATAGGCAAACATCACGTGTGCTTCGTGTCACAAGGCAAACGGGATCTTAAAATTACTGTATACTGGCTGTTGACTATCTACATATCTTTTACTTTTCTATTTTTCTTTCTTTATTATTTTTAGGTCCCTTAACACGGAAGGGACTTGGGCTCTCTATTGTCCGAGCAGCAAGTATGGCGTATACGAAACACACAGACCACCTAATAATACGATAACGCAGATAACATATAAGAATAGCCAGCATGGCTATCAATGACAGTAGGGTCCATGACATCATCGTTATCGTCATCATATTCAACAATAACATCAACAGCGTCATTATTGTCATCATTACCAAAGTAGGCAGAAATGTCAACAGAGAATAAAAATAAAATGTACGCACGCACACACATTCATATTGTAGCGTCAGCAATGCAAGGCGCCTTCCAATTACTAGGGGGCAGTAAGGGTTAGTCGTCTTGCCCTAGTAGTAGCCAAGCTCTGGTACAATAATGTTATAAGTGGTAAATCATGGGTGCGTTCAGTGGACTGAATGTTTTGAACGTTCAAATAACTTTTTTTACTGAACACATTTACTTGAATATTTTCAAAATGTTCTTGAACTACTTTTGCACAGTTTAATGGGCGTGGCGACTGGCAAGTGCGGCTTTCATTACCATATTATGTCACCTTAAATGTATGCCGTCTCATTCTGATAACCCACCATCAACACCCATTGTGGACATATCCTTCAGTTGGAAGAGGTCCATGTATCATCATGTGCATCTGTACAGCTGAAACCTACAATCTCCAACAGTAAAACACAAATGCTTTCTTGTTGTTAGCCATGAGAATGTTGTCCAACCGGCTACAGAACAACTCCTTCCCGTTTTGTATCATGATGTTCGGTCCACTGCCGTTCGCCTGTAGCAAACGTTCCACCATCCTGAACGCAAGTTGACGCTGTGTGCGTCATGACAACGCTTCTGTCAGCCAAAGACCCTCACTGGACAGGCCAATACCGAAGTCCACCCTGCAGCCACCTTGTTAACATATTTGGGCAGTTATTCGGAAGGCCCCGAACGTGAATGGGGAGAGAGACATAACTGCATGTGTACAATCACCAGTCACATCTGAGCAACAAAAAAACAAAGGTTTAAAACATTTCGCTAAATTTGCCATAAACCACAGGTTGTATTTCTACTAGGCACAACATGCTATTGCAGCCTGCAGCAGTGCAACCACACTGCTTAATATGTCAAAGTTCAGCCATTATAAAGCAGACTATTGCCTCTTCTCTTCCATCCACCATATTGGGAATTAGGAACTTCTCCCATAGAGTTCTATTGAGGACTCTCTAAGTGGTCTGTCTCCTCTATATAATGTCTCTGGTACTTCTCCCA
>JAODOY010023543.1:0-24096 GCA_025399855.1 Forbesichthys papilliferus
GCTACCATGAGACACCCACACACACACACACACACACACACACACACACACACACACACACACACACACACACACACACCATTCACAACAAGCCGAGCCACGACGGCAGCCTGGAGGATCAAACTGTCATATTGTATTCCTTTCATCTGTTATGCAGCTCCACTCTGTGCCATTAGAATACACACAACCAACCTAATAGAACACCTAATCGTTTCCCTGAAGTCCTGGAGTCCTACAACATAATAACCCAATGGGAACTAATGTAATGTAACCTGTAACTGTGTATGTGGCAAAACATTTAATATTAGAAGAAACAATACAGTCAAATATTATGCACACACCCTGAACAAAATTGTTGGTATGTACCCAAACTATCACTTTAACTAGGCATACATGGTCATAAATGGTACTATATATAAATGTTAATTATTAAAAACACAATAATTTAAGTATACTATGTATAATTTCACTGTAACTATTGAATAAGTATGAATAAGTATTTCTATTTTTGAGATTAATAACAGACGCTACGATGTGCGTGTGTGCTGGCAAAGCTATAAGACCAGTTATTATCTAGATCAGGGGTGCCCAACCCTGGTCCTAGAGAGTTACTGCTCAGGACCGGAGTTGGGCACCCCTGATCTAGATGAACACCCAACACCATTGGTTGTAGTTTTATAGTCCTCATTTTGTTGGGCGCAAAGTGTTCATGTTATCTCGCCTGGTTCTCGGGATCGTCATGACATTGCATGCGCCGAAATTGTTCGGCTTTAGGGCGCAGTATAGAGTCAAAATCAGGTTATGCAGCGCTTGGTGTGAAATAAAACCAAATGTTGCCACTATAGCGCCACCCCTTGGTCAGGCTGTCTTACTGCAGACGCAAGCATTGTGTGGTAATTTCTGAGCTTTAGATGAAGGCACACTAATCAGACTTATAAATCCCAAATCACCTGTGCCACATTTGTGTATGGCCTATTTCGTGAATAATTTAACTAATGACAATCCTTAACCTTGGTGGGTTATTAGGGGTGGGATATATGCACACTTGTGAGACCTTCACCGTTCATTATGAAATTGGCAGTTTGCCTTGACAGCGCACTGCTTGAAAGGGGAATGAGAAGCTGATTTTATTGGCCGTAATTGAACCCCCCTCCTTTTGATCATTTGTGAATACAACCCTTTTACAATCGTTCCGCTGTCGCGTTTGAATACGACCAACTGCCACATGAGCAACGAGGTGCGGGCCACACATTAGATGCTCGTGCCGTGAATGAGTGAAACTAACGTCAATATCATATCTGGTCATCGTGTACAACTATACTGTGCACAGTGTGTTTTCTCCTGCTCCTCTCCTCACCTTGTTTTTGTCCTTCACCTCCCATACCTGTTTCATTCCTCCTCCGTCTTCTCGCCTGTAGTCATACTTCCTCACCCATTCTGTCCTGGAGGTAGCCTCAGGGCAGCCAGGTGTGCGTGTGCATGCCTGGCTGTGTATATGGTTGTGTGTGCGTGTGCATGCCTGTCTGTATATATGGTTGTGTGTGTGTATGTCTGCGTGCGTGTGTGTGTTTGTGTGCATGCCTGTCTGTATATGTTGTGTGTGTGTGCGTGCACGCCTGTCTGTAAATATGGTTGTGTGTGTGTGCGTGCGTGCGTGCGTGCGTGCGTGTGTGTGTGTGTGTGTGTGTGTGTCCTCTCAGCCCACCAGCGGGCCCTGGCACACTGCATGTGTGGTCTCTTAGCCTATTGGTGGGTTGCTGCTGCCGTTGCAGCTTGACTTAACATGAAAGCAACCACACAATGCTCAAGGGCATTTACTGTGCACTGTACTTTATTTTGCTCATACAGGTAGCCTACCGCGCACCTTCCAAATAGATGTTCTAGAATATTGCAGGTTTACTCTACACATTGTAAAGCTCCACGCGTAAAACTGAAAACACCCGGCTGGCAACTGCAGCCGAAAATTGTCCATTACTCTTTTAAATCCGTCAGGACGGACGGAGCCAGCCAGCCAGCGACTCATTAGCAAAGCGAACGGTGACATGCCGCTTCCAAATGAATGAAATATTAATACATGCTGGCCAATTAAAGCCAGGAGCAGCCTTAGAATCAAGAGTCGCCATTAGACTACAGCGCTAATAAGGTGATCTCAATCCTGCCCAGCCTCCGTCATGGCGGCCAGGCCAGGGAGGGAGAGCTACCGGGAGGAGCGGCAGGTGTGTATATACTGTATGTGTGTGTGTGTGTGTGTGTGGGGGGGGGGGGGTTGGCAGAGGCTGTTTTAACTAGTCTGAACAGAATGCATGCGTGCGTGCGTTTGTGTAAACAAACTGGGGAACACTAAGGTGTTCAATGACCCTGAAACCACTTTACAATGGCGAGAAACACTGATTATGCCTTTCTCTCTCTCTCTCTCTCTCTCTCTCTCTCCCTCCCTCTCTTCCTCTCTTCTTCTCTCCTTCTCTCTCCCTCTCTGTTCTCCATCTGTGTCTAGCCCTCTCCCTCTTTTTCTCCAATGCTTTCTTGTCTCAACACAGTGCAGTGTAATTCATCACGGAAATGTGCACGTACGTGCACTACACACGCAACATAATCTGGTCAGGTGTGGACATAAGTAAGGCTTTATCCAAGAGTTGGCGTGACAGCCGCCTCTAACACCGAGACAATAGGATTGTTTTAGCGGCGGACTTCTTCGTTTTTGCGAGCGTGCATTTGTTATTCACGTACGCTGACTCATCACTACTGAAGGACAAACAGACCCCACCCCACCCCCAACACACTCCACCCTTCCACCCTCTGTATCAGTTCCCATTGACAGAAGCGATTGCTACTGATATTAGTATGTTTTATTAGAAACGATATTTCATACCACATTATAGTGACCAAAATGAACACAGGCATTTATGTGTGCATAAATTTAATCTGCAGTCAGTCATTCATACAAAGACGTGAATTTCATGATTCTAATTTCAATTATCCCATTAATTAGCACTAGACAGATACCAGGCTTTGGACACCCACTGGAAACGGTAAGAGTGCACTCTATTGGCCTATCGGGATCTGCGGGTAGTGGTAGGCATTTTTCAGTCAACAAACAAATTACTAATATCTGCATGCTGAGATTGTAGCATACAAACAATTTTGACCAAAAAAAAAAGTTGCAGATTTCATCTTTAGTTTCTCCCCCAACACTATGGAATATAAATGGAGACAAAACAATACAATGTGATTCATTCTATTTGGAATTAAACTGCGTAATGTTTCAATGACTGACAGAACATTTGCTTACTTATTACATATTGTGGATAGGAGCACTACATACAGTATATGCGGGCATACAATCACACACACACACACACACACACACAAGGCACTATTCACGGAACATTCAGCGCAGCAGCTATTATTAATGAGAGAGTATCAGTATCATTAATATTTAAGCAGTGTCATTGGGACCATCGCCATGAGAGAGATGTGTATGTGTGTCTGCGCGTGTCTCCTTGTACGTGTGTGTGTGTGTGGGTGTCTGTTCCACATATAGAAAGGGGGCTCAGGGACTGTAAGGCAATTTCCTCATGCAGCGTAGTGAGACCTGCTCTATTACAAGAGGATGGAGCGATATATTACTCCCTTAAACAGAGTACGGGGAGACACAGAGACGTTTGATGTGTCCACTGTCCCCTGTCTTGGTTCCTCTCTCCTCCTATCTGTTTTTCTCTGATTTTCCCTCTGTGGAGGCTGAAATGGGGAGCAGCGACGGTATCTGGTTACATCACACTGGATAGGAAGAGCCTAGGAGCTTCCTGTGTGTGTGTGTGTGTGTTTGTGTTTGCGTGTGCGCGCACCACCTCCTGTGTGAACTTCTCTAATGAACACTATAAGGGAATCTAACTTCTCTGTCCAAATCTGCTATTTCAGACAGCACAGTGCACATACAGCATGTGGACATGCAATTCAACAATAATAATATCGTATGACATTATGGGCCTGTAATGTAAACAATAACAACAACAAATAAAACGAAAGGATAAAAGAAGGATGTTTAAAATGACAATATATCTCTCTTTTCCCCATGTTGTCTCTCTGTCAAGGATTAGTGGGATTATTTGTTCTGAAAAGTGAATGGAAGCTCTTAGCAGTGCTTATATTGGAAGAGTATATTTCAATATAATGACCCTCCTTTTATTAAATCTAATGGGGGGAAGGGGCAGCAGCCTGTTTCATACCCGTAGAGTCGGCCGCTATGTGGCTGCCAACAAGTTGCTTTTAGATTATGCTAAACCATTTGATATGCTCCGTTTCACAACATTAACCTGGTGATTGTAACGTAATGCAAAGTGAAATCACTTGGACGAGACGTCACAAATGCTGCAGTATTGTTAGCACGCTCGCAAAGCTACTGAAGTTAGCCAAAGGGATTTAAGGATTTTTTATTTTATTTTGTCTGATAATTAATAATAATAATAATAATAAAAATAATAAAATAAACCCAAACTAGGTGAAAATCTGAAAGAATTTACAGCAAATGCACACGACATTAACTATTGAATATGCGGTGCAATATCTACTGTAGCATAGTGATAAATACATCTGAAAAAGCGTTTGCAGGGATGGGAGACTCGTGGCTCTGTGTGCGTTCACAAACTCGGCCCATGACAGTGACGCGGCGTCCAGCGGTGGTTCCATATTGGCCATCTGTCTGTATGCGCTGTGATGTAATTACCTGGAAGCTACATCAGCCCACAGAGACAGGGGAGACCGTGGCGTATAGCTCCCTCTCCCTCCCCGAGGGAGTGTAGGGTTACCGCTGCATCGATTAGCCATACGGACAGGTTGCAAAGAGTCTTCCTGTGCCCATCAGGTCTGCCTCTGGGGGGCTGCGCTGAGCAGCTTGACGTTGCAGAGATACCGCACACAAGTATGTTGTATATCCCAGGATGTGAGATTCCCTTGCATCCCTTTTGTAAGCGAGGTCAACATTTAGAAAAAGTCGTTAATATTTTTTATACTGATTTTTCTTTGCATTCTTTCTTTTTTATAATTTTTTTAAACAATGTTCTGATTTCCAGAATCGATTCGATTACAATTCACAGGTCCAAAATCGATTTTAATTTTGATTCAATCCAATTCAGTTAGGGATATTTCAAGTACAATGCCAATTTTGCGTCACGAACATAATGGTTGCAGCGTACATTTGTGCAATAGACGTGTCATCAGCCCCATATAAAATAAATAAAGAGGGAAACACATCCGGCTCGAGCAATGTGCTAATTACGTGACGGATCATTCAAATTAGGATCGATTTTAATTGGAGAATCGATTTTTTTTTAACCCACCCCTAATGAAGATATGCTTGTGTCATTAGCTTGTCAAGTTCAGTGTTGGACTATGAAAAGTGTCGCTAGTGAGTTGTGGAGTGGGTGGGCAGACCGGTTTGGATTCAGATCTCGGTTATTCATTGCTGCCAGTGGTACAGTCTATCTTAATGTCATCATGTGCAACGGTAGAGAAAGCTCCTCCATGTTTGTGCCAAACCACATCTTTTGGCAGCTTCCAGTTCTTACAGCGAGCGGTTGCTTCTCAGGGTGACTTTCAAAGAACTCTTCTCATTTGGCTAGTTAATTGTACACTCGCTGCGTTGGTGTTTGCTTGACCAAATGAAAGCCTTCCGTTACGGGGTTTCTTTGAACATACGGTATACCTTGGCTCCCTGTAGAGGACCCTCCGTCAAAGAGCTGTCTAATTACGGTTTGGATTACACTTTTACCAGCCTCCCTCTCAGCACTGCTCCCTGTTCTGCGCTGGCTCGGGGAGGATGATGAATGTTTTTTTTAATTGTTTCTAATTGATAATTGTTATGAAACACAGCCAATTTTGTAACACTGATATACTGTTGTGTCTTATTAATTATCCGCCGTCTGGCTTGAGTGCCACGTAGAGTATAGTGTGTGTTTGCGGGCCGAGTTGTGATATTTATCTGAGTTGGAGCATGCCAGTTTCTAAACAGCAAAACACTTTTGTTTTATTGGGTATGCACCCACCTAACAGCTTATTGTGTGGTGTTTTTTTGTTTTGTTTTTTTCATCTCAGACAGTAGTGTTCTGACGGCATACTGCACGGTATCGGACGTTTGTATAGAAATACTGTATGTCAGGCTGGCCCATGTGTTGATCATTATCATCACTGATGAGGTGATATTGGATGATAAATCCTCATCTCTGGCAGACTCCCTCAAGTTCTGCCTTGCTTTGGTGAGCCACTTGGCGAGAGCATTTGCATACATATTGTCTCACACCTTCAGTTAGGCTTCCTCACTTTCTCTCTCGCCGTTCTTCCCCCCCCCCCCCCCCCTTTCCTTTATCTCCAGCTATCTAACCTTTTGAAGGCGCTTCCAAAGGCACATTTAATGAAACGAGTTGGAAATTAATGAAATGGGAGAGAAGACTAGAGGAGGATGCCTGAGAAAAGAAGGAGGTTGGAAATGGGGAGGAACTATGTAGAGGAGGTAGTCTGACCAGGAAGCTTCCCGCGCGGATTCCTTTTGTTGGTAGACCAATCGCCTCATGATAATACCTTTGATTGACACCTGTTACCCTGAAGCCCTGAAGCCTTTTGCAGGCACGGTGCAGGCATAGTCACACTTGTGTCCTAATGTAAGCGATCTGTTGCGTTAGCACTTGTTTGCTCCTGCCGTATATGCGTGCGGGGACAATTACTTCTGTTGCCTCGTCAAGTCGCCCAGCTGCGTACAGCGTTCTTTGATCGCACCAGTCAAAGCGGTGTGAAAATGAATAGCGACTGAGGAGACGGAGCGAGACGAGCAGAGCGTCGACGCCCCGAACAGTGACAACTCTGTCTGTGTGCCGAAAAACATTCACACAGGCCTCCTATGCTGTAGTGAGGTTTTAAACCACCTGCTTCTGTGCAAATTGTGTAGAAACCAAGATAGAAATGTCTGATATTCAAAGGGGAAAAAACAAAAACATCCTATTTCGTTCTGGTTTTTCAAGTGCTCTTAATATATACCAAGGAAATAAATGTTTGCCAGATGCTCCTCTCTTCAAAACTAGTCTCCAGAAGGCAGACCTCTGTATTCCATGTGCTCACCCCTATACTACGGAAATGCACTTTCCAAAACAGAAGGTTTTAAAATAATTGTGAGATTGTTAAATTACATGAATCTTCCAGTCTACCACTGCAGGCTAATTTGTATAGTTGTCAGTCTCAGTCACAGGGAATGAGCCTACTGGGAAACTGAAAACATAAATCCAAGTTAGGAATAAATGGAAGAAACCTTGGTATGTGCACGTCCATGCAATAGATTATTGGGATCCCTTTTCCCGTTACAACCCTGCTTCCCCTCACTGTCACGGTTTCTTCTCCTTCCACCTCCTCATCCATGCTCCTCTCTCCACTCCTTGCTGCCCTGCACCTCCACAGCACTCAGCTTGACAGACGGACGGCCTGTCACGGTGACTGCATGGGGCTGTCTCTGGTGGCCGGGGCTTGGCAGCTCTTCCAGCACTTCACAGCCAGGACAGGACCAGACAGGACATGGCCGCAGGCTACAGTGCCGAGCGGGGGGGGGACGTGAGGAGAGGGGAGCGGCAAGGGGGGAGAGAGGAGGCGCGGTTAGTTGAAGGGAAGGGTTAGGAATGAACCGTAGCTTCATACAAGGTCGCCACACATGTTTGCATGTGTGGTCTTCTATTGTTTACAGATAAAATAACAAGTGGAGATGCATAACATCCACTAAAGAGAGATGATGTTGGTAAAGTAGATAAGTAGATAGGCCAAACAAGGGTAAAGAAAGGCTTGAGCAATAACAGAATGAAGGTTGTAGGGTGTATCTTCTACACACTATCTTCTGTACACCCTTTACAATATATGTGCTGTCTGTATGCTACAATATGTGCATGTGCTACTAAAATCGCATGTCACTGTATATTCTGGGAGATCATCTGCATTCTGATGTAGACATTTTGTCTTGTGGCGGCTGGAATTGTTTGCTCACAACTTTTTTCCTATATATTTCATAAACAACCTTTATGAAGCTTCTAGAAAATGATATCGGTAGGCATACAGAATGACGGGCATGCAGCCAGCCAGACAGACGCAGGCAGACAGGCTAGCTTCAGACTGAATAAGACCTCTAATAAGCTCCGTATCCGCCTGGATTTACTGTCTTATTGGACACCAAGGCTCTGCAGTTTGCAGCGGGGCCTTCCGTATCCATTTACAGTGCGTAAAGTGAGTTGGTTGGGGCCCATCCAAAGATCTTTTGCGATTCATTTACGTCAGTGGTGATGATTGGATTAGTCTGATTTCAGTGTGAGTGTGTGTTGTTTTGTCAGGAGCAAGGACTTTTACTTAAGCAGTCTTACACAAGAGGCTTTACTCTGCTTTGATTACTGATGTGACACGGATCAGCCTCTCAGATCATCCCGGCGTGAATTGTGAATAATTTCACTATTCACATTAGCCTCCGTGTTAGTCTGTTACCGTGTGGGAGTTTTGTTCTTCGAATAGATTACTTTCAAACATAGGACTAATTTCATTTGGAGTCTTTCCGTTATGAATGTATGGGAGGCGCTACACGAATCCTGGTTTTAGCTGACCAACGGTTAAGATAGGTAGACTAGCAGCAGGACGAGAGGAATCGGTATGCTTCACAACACACTGCTACGCCAGCCAACAGCCTTATATCTCCCTGACAGACAGACAGTTATGTAAGAGGGGCGCGCTAAAGGTTGTCTTGTCTCCCTAACTGCCAGAAAATCCACGCGGAGATGTTGTGCAGTGGCGAGGTTTGCTGGCCCTGTGGATGCTGATTAAAAATGGAAAGTTCACGCTCTATTGAGAATGCTCCTGGTCGCAGTGTGAGTGTTTAAGCCGGTATAATATGGAGAGCATATGGCCCTCCAATGTGAGCAGAGACAGCTGCTTAAAAACTGATCATGTCATGTCAGCATTACAAAATTCATACAGAAATACCCCCAGTGCTACAACCCCAAGCATTTATACATACTCTGTATATGGGCAAAGTTCAATGCTCGATGTTGAATAATTGAACATCATATATAATGATCAATAATTATTATTGCCTTGTGGGAAATTAGTTGATGTCAAATTAAATTGATGATTTTTACTCTAAATAGGTTTATGGTTAGCGGGTTGTGCCTTATAGCTTTGTTACAATGAGATTTCAGCGCGAAATCGTGACGTGAGACGACACGTCACGATTGGTGTATGGCCAGATGCTATCAGCGACTTTAACGGCCCACTGTCCACGCAACTCATCACCTTGACAACCCATAAAGCTGTCTCCAAGGAGACCGAGTGTCCATGCATTGAGCTATGTGATCAAGGTGCGTCTGTAAGCAAATTATTGTGTGTGTGTGTGTGTGTGTGTGTGTGTGTGTGTTCAGGTTTTCATGTAGATAGTCAACTCCTGTTGGGACTGACATTTTCCACATATAAGGTGTGATACCTTTATTATCCATACAACATCTACTGTATTGTAATTTACCTGCCATATTAATTACGCCAGTTTCAGTTTTGGCAAGCAACTGTACAATTATTTTGTATATATGTATTAAAGGCCTCAATAGTAGTTTTTAAGGTTCTATGAGAGACAACACTTTCCTCAGGCATCTGTCTGAGTACTTGATATAGCAATACTTCCAAGACTGTTTATGATATAAGCATGTAGTGAATCTGTGAATTCAGTTGGCATGACTTGGATGTTCCAGAGGCACTGCTAAGTGGAACCAGTAATCTCACCAGAAACTCAGACAGAAAGCATGTTATTCTTTCCAAGAACTGCCTCACAAAAACACAATCACAAAAACAACAAATAATAATCAAAAACATTGAACATTATTGCATTGTTTAATATCAGTCCAATTGTTGTTCATCTATTTGGCAACAGGTCAATTTTAAAACAATGACATACTTGAACAGGATACTCTGTAATTAATTTAGCCGTAGAGTAACGCTCAAACGGACATTAGAGTGTTGTCAGAAACGGTTGACACATTTAGTCACTGCGTCACGAGTTTTCTGCATTGCTCTGTACAGTACATCGCCATGCATAAGCTCTGTACAGTTACTTATCAGGCACACGTTGAAACACAAGCAAATGCAAAAAACCCACACACATACAGGCGTGCACACACACACGCACACACACACACGTATAAGTGAGCTAGAGTGTAAAGCATAAGGTCAAAGGCACTCAATATACAGTAGTGGCTCTGAATGCAAAGCATCGCAGCCTGACACACCCCATCTGCCAGGCCTGTTAGCCAAGACTGCTGCTTAGCATTGGGACAGGACTTGACCTGTATTATCCTCGCCTCTCTCTCTCTCTCTCTCTCTCTCTCTCTCTCTCTCTCTCGCTCTTGACCATCCCCTCCTTCCTCCATGCTATATGGGCGACCAGGCATTCTTGACATTTTGCAAAGGCTAATAGACAAAGCACCTTTGTTTTTTAATTAGGACGTGCTTTGAAGCTCCACCTGAACAAGAATGCAGAAGACAACTGTGTGTGTGTGTGTGTGTGTGAGAGAGAGAGAGGGGGGGGGGGATTCATGTGGGTTCATTTTCATGTGAACATTATTTTTGCCAAACAGCTGTATAGAGAATATGAAATGCCTTGAGCACATATGAATTGACGCAGTCATCGTGTCTTTCATGCACTTTCACAGAGATTAGAATGAGGTAACAAAATGTCCAGGCTGAAAATACCACGTACAAAAATCAGTCAGTTTGCTCGTCGTTGTGCTCATTGCATATCGGTGGCAAGTGAGCATCAGAAATCCCGCATAAAGTTTCCCCATTTTCAAAAAGAAACTCCCTAGTGATATTCCTTGTCAACGCAGGAGTCTGAAGCAGTACTCTCAATGCCCAAGGTTGCTATTCCTCTCATCCATCACGCCACTAACTTCTGTTTCTCTCTGGCATAATCTTCCTCTGAGAACAACAAACCAAGGCAGTTAAAGTGGAGTGGGGAGTCCATATCAGCTTAACCAAGGGCGAAGGTACACAAGGTTTCAGGTTACCTCGGGCAACAGACCTGGGCATGTATCAATCAACTTGAGGCAGCACTCGCCGTGGATGTAACTTAGCACGTGCCTTTCTGTGTCCAATAAAATAGTATTACTAATAATGCACTATGCCCTCACTCTCCTCACGTGCAGTTTTCGAGGAACGTGTTGTAGATGGCACAGCGTTTCTATGTTTAGCTTCAACATGGCATTAGCAGAGTTTCAAATATATCTGGACTGGTCTTTAAAAGCAGATGGTGTGGTGATGACTTCAGGCTTATTAAAGGCAGCTGGGGACCTGTGGTCACTAATAGGCAAAGGGCTTGCCATGGATGCAGAGCCGGCGTCAGACCAAGCTCAGTGAGGGAGCATTCATTTCAAATGAGAGGGGGGGGGGGGCACATTATATAGGCTATAGCCTATAAGTGCCCATGATAGCCAATAGATATTTAATTGAAATACAGCAGATAGAGTAGGCATCTAGATATATGAGCCTATGGAGTAATTATCGTGTCTCACATGCGGAGGAGAAAAAATACAACTTGTCTCCGACCATGACCCACAGGGTTTTGGTTTTCATTTTGAGATAGCCTACAGAAATGTTGTGATCTAATAGATTGCTGTTGGCTATATTAAATAAGGCACATTAAGCTTTTTCACGTTCAGTGTCTTAGAACATGCCAAATAAACCGCATGTAAAAGTCACGGGCTACACAACCGATATCGCCAAGTTGGCTACCGGCAGCCTACACTTTTATCTAAACAAACTCACTCTATGTCTCTGGCTTTGTTGTTGTTCAGTGGGCATGCTTGCCTTTATAGTCTACTAGCCGCAGCCACAGATCCAGATTCAGTTTGATTGGTGATCCTCAATTCCACGGTTCAGTTCGAGCGGAGCACTGCAGTTTTCTAGTGATGTTTGACAACGCACTGGTGTTCTGCCCAGTTGTCATGTCTTGTTGAGTTGTGTACTGTTTTGTAGCGCGAAACAACAGTCTCACTCGTAAAGAGTCTAGTAGAAAATGCTCCAGTATTCTTAGCATGGCCTCCGTGAAGTGAATTAGGGTATATTGTGGCTATAGGGAATGTTGAGTATTAAAAGTAATAAAAATGTATTGGAAACAGAGCCCAAGATTAGGTCTCCAGCGCTACTGTATGTTTGAGCAGGTTTGTGCATGCGCAGAACCCCTAAGTAGCACATTTGAATAGGGAGCACAGTGTGCGTAGTTTGTAGTCTTTATTAATCATGTTTTCAATGTAATTGTCTGCAAATGCTTATATCATATAATTGTATTATTCTTCAAGGAGCGTTAATATAAAATAATAATATCAATATACTTTTGCGGGCTTATATGGGGGTGCACAAAAGTCTATTGGGAATTGGGGATTGGGGGGGGGGGGCAATTGCCGTATGGATGCCACCCACATTCCTTGTCTATCATTCTGTTTAGGGAACACCAATGTTTTAACCACTGAGGAAAGTAATAGAATCATAGATCATTGTTTATACCTGTTGCTTATTCTAGCTAGTACTTACTTTATCTTTGCCTGGTCAGAGTCTGTCATTCACTGGGATATTACGAAGCCATGGAAGAATATTCCCACTTCCAATTCCACTTCGCGACTCAGGATCCAATATTAGCCGCGCGGCGCCGCATTGTTTTACCCTTGAGCCCGTTGCCTTGGAAACGTTGCATAAGAGGGAGGGAGGGAAGGAAGGAAGGATGGATGCCCCGGGCTTATTGGGAGAAAAGGTGGCAGATATCTCTCTCTCTCTCTCTCTTTATCTCTCTTCATCTCTATCTCCCCTGTCTTCTCCCAGCACGCCAACACACTCACTCTCTAAGTCAGAGTGTATGTGTCAAAACAGTGGGACTCCCAACTGTTCTCCATGCTGCGTGTTAGACCAACGTACCTCTATATACAGCACTGTAGCTAAACCCAGCCTGTTGTAGTTACACCCTCACCTCGCACCACTAAATAAAGGGCCTGTGATTTATAGTCCTATTACAATTTGGTTGTCCACAAGTGGTGTGTACAGTTTTTTGTGTTTTTTCGCCGTTTGCAATCTCCCGCCCGGGCATGCTGACACACACACACACACGCACGCACGCACGCACGCACGCACGCGCACACACACACACACACACACACACACACACACACACACACAGACACAGACACAGACAGACAGACAGACAGACAGACAGATACACACACACACAGGCACACACTTTCTCAACAGAAGTGGCTTTGTGTATCACCCTCAGATGTGTGTTGGATTGAGACCTTGTGTTTATTAAGCCTGTGTGAGTTGGCCTTCAAACAGTACTGTGTCTGCATATAGGGAGGATTGAGAGAAGGAGAGGGCAGATGGAACAGGAAGGAAGCATTACCATGGGAACAGGAAGGAAGCATTACCATGGCCTAAGGAGACAAAGATTTATCTCATCTACTAGATTTCCTGACAGTTTTTATTTTCTCTTTTCATTTTTGTTTCTGTTGAGCTGCCCAAAAGCTGACTCGCTAATATAAACACCAGGGCTACAATTAATCATATGTTCCGCATGCCTCTGAAATGCCATAGTATCGTATCAATTTATCACCAAGTGATTAATACTGATACTATGTACGGTCTCTATGATACCGTTTTCAGCTACAACCAGTTCATGGGTTGGCACATTTAATAGCATAGGTATAGAATAATAACATCAACTTCAATGTTTTTCGGGCCAAGGACCCCTTGGCTGATGGCATAGGGAGGGACCCCCCTATCACATATGGGATAAAGTACTTAGTTGCTGGGCCAACAGTAATGTGTATGGCGGCCTTTAGTGACATATTTAAACGTTGGCCAATAACAAACCCATTTAAATAATCATTGACAGATGTATATACAGTATTTATAGCACATGTTGTATTTAGTGTATATTTTCTGGCATTCCAATTTTTGGAAGAAAGTACGTTTGGGATCAAATCATTTGGCGGACCCTCTGCAGTACCTCTGAGGACCCCCTAGGGGTCCCGGATTCCCCTTTGAAGACCTCTGATCTAAACCATTAAATGCATGTTTGAAACAAAGTATCTATAATTATAATTATAAGTTTCTGAAAAACATAAAATCTCGCGGTCCCCTCATCTGATCAGCATCTGACCCTCACTCGCAGTCAGCAAATATAAAATAAAATAATTATAGATGGATATGTGGCTTTTATGTTACCCACCCGTAAACAACCCAAGAAGGGAATTGGGGGGGGGGGGGCAGCCCCGATTTGAGAGCCGTCTTGATCCATGTGTTTAGCAAGCACCATCTGCTTCTCTTATTCATATGGGAGTAGAAATACTTTCATGATTAGGAGCAGGATCTGTGAAAGGATAGCTGCACTGTTAGCAATAGCTACACGGGACACACGCACACGCACACGCACATGCACACACATGCACGCACACGGATACATATACACACACACACGGTTCTGTCAACTGGTGTCTTGGCAGGCAACAAGGCCCACAGACGCCGTCATAGTGCTCAGATATTCTACACATGGTCAAGTAGATGGATGATACAGGCATTGAAGCATTCATATCTGCAAAGACATAAACAAAACGTGTACTTGCAAGTTCATGTGTTCATTTATTGACTACTGTAGCTGTTCATACTGTAGCCCTCTCTGTTTTTTGTGTTGAAAACATGAAATACTTAAATACTATTTCTGATCATATGTATTGGCGTACAACATCAGAGCTGCAGGTCTATCAGTAAATTAGCAAGTATAAAATGGACGCCATTACAGTACAGTTTGGTACTTATACTTATTTTGATAAGAAATATAGTTATTTTAACTTTATTTAACCAGGAAAGTCTTATTGGAGCTTAAGGTGCATGCACACTGTCCAGACAATTGCCAACCAACTCCAACCAACACCAACTGTTGGATCAGTGTGCGCCGTCAGTCGGTGTTAGTCTGTTTTTTTTTTTTTTGATCGGAGTTTTTAGAGTTTGACATGTCCAGTCGGGTTGGGTGCACAGTTGAAAAACATGTGTGTTCCCTTGACAACTAGCCATGCACAATGGTGGCACGCACGATTTTCATTAAAGGTTAGTTTATATAAAATGAATTTGGACACAAGAACGCAAGACTTCCTGATTTAGTTGTGGGAAGAGAAACCTCAACTCGCTATAAAGCAGCAAGGCGTTTTGCAACCACGATAATAATTTCAGCTCGACTTGTTTGCAATTGAAATTATATGCACCACCCTGTTTTTCACTTTGCATTATCCAAGGTCTGAGTTGTCCTGTCAGTTGCAGTCTGGGTAATTTAGGCAGGCAGTTGGTTCTGAGCATCGTAAAGGCAATTACTGCCAACTGTAGAACTTTGGGTCAGTTGGGCCCAGTCTGGGCAGCCTGGCCAAGACAGCAGCACAACCAACATAGTTTCAGACATTAAATCAAACAAAACAATTTACAATGAGAATAAGAATAAGAATAAATTACAGAATTAGAAATAATAAATAAATGGTGTGTGTGTATACTCAGTAATTATTGTCCTAAGTCATCGAGCCTTGCGAGACCATCCATGATCTCGCAAGCTTCAGTTTGACTTTACCGTGAGAATCAGTCTGGAGAGCTTGGAAATCATTGTGTTTCAGGCCAGTTACCTAATGTGTGGCCAATCAGCGGCGTACCGTTTAAAGCAACTTGTTAACAACAATGGCAGGTCCTACAGAGGTTAACGTAGGCGATGCAATATAGCATCAGTTTTATTATAATTTATTAGAAGAGCAAAGGCTTTTCTCAATGGAAAATATGTATTCACACTTCTCCCTGCTTTTCTACTGCAAGAGTATATTTAACAACAGGCTCTGCTGCTTCACATGGTTCGTCCAATCACCTGTGTTGCATTATTTTGAAGGCACCTGCCCTTTTAAAACTGTTTTAATGGGTGACTTCCCAGATGTGGCTAACAGAGATATCTGTCAGGTTATGTATAAGTCATCAGCACCAGGGATAAAACAAGTGCAACATGGAACATTTACAAATATACAACTACAGAACCGTAGCTAACCGGTTATTAGCTACGGTTCTGTAGGCCTACCTTTCTCAGCGCTGCATGTGTTGTGGTGTGTTTTGGGTGCAGACATGGGTGGACTGACGGACCTGGAGTCTCTGTACCGCGGCGTGGAGCAGAGCATCAACCAGTCGCGCGCAGGCCGCGTCCGCAGGCAGAGCCCGGAGAGGGCCTACAACATCGAGGTGCTGCTGGGCGTCGACGACTCCGTGGTGCAGTTCCACGGCAAGGAGCACGTCCAGAAGTACCTGCTCACTCTCATGAACATTGTGAGTGCTAGGCACTGCACACACACACACACACACACACGTGAACTATGATAAATATAAATTATACACTTTAGTTTTCGCTCCCATGAGCTGAAATAAAAGATTGTATTACTATGCACAATACAGGTTTATTTCTCTCAAGTGTTCACAAATTAATTAAAATCCATGTGCACCTTTGCAAAGATGGACTTTCCAACTAACAGGTGGAGCATAATCAAGCTAATCATTAAACAGAATGAGTACAATAGGTGTGCACCATGCAACACACATGCTGACTGCAGAAATGGCCACCAGAGCACTTTCTTGTTCATTTAATGTTTCTCTACCATAAGCCATACCATACCTATTTATATGTATGTATTTATTTATTTATTTATTTATTTATTTATTTATTGTTCAACGTTGTATTTTGTAAAGTATCTTTGGGTCATTAAAAAGTGCTATATAAATATAAATGCATCATCATCGTCATCATCATCATCAATTAGCCCAGTCCTTCCGAGCAGCCTTTTAACTGCAGAGCACGTGTGATTGTGCCATCCCAGCCACGCTGTAGGGTCGTCTGAGAGCAGTCACCCAGACAGCTGATGCAACATTTGTTTTTTGCACCACCACTGAATTCCTGTCTCGGGCCAGCTCACTTGAGTACTCATCGTCGTCGCTGGGTCTTCACCTGACTGCCGCTCTTTGTCATAAGCAATTTGAGGATGAAAAGGCTCTGCTTCAATAGCGTACGGTAGAGTACGTTTGGAGAAGAGATCTCTTTATGGGTGAATCCCTGGTTTACACAGTGCTGGGCAGATGGTATGGCGTCCTGTGGGTAAAGTGGTTTGTTGGTGTCAACATTGTGACCATAGTGCCCTACGATGGCGGTGGGGTTATGGTATGGGCAAACATAAGCTACAGACAACCAGCACGGGTGCATTTTATTTCTGGCTATTTGAATGCACAGAGACGAGATCCTGAGATCCACTGAGCATCCGCTTCCATGGCCTTTTGTTGCAGCACAGACCGATGTTGCAGTGCCTGGAAGCTGAACCGATCCCATGGCCTTTATGACCTGCATGTTCACCACGAAGGTCACCACAGGAACATGTGCAGAAGGCTCTGAACAAGCGTGTTCCTGTACCTAACAATAGTCAGGGCCATTGAACAGCCATTGAAGATGAGTGGAACAGCATTTCACAGGCCACAAAATATGATATGTATCACCATACAGGGGCCACGATTCGCTATACTGTTAGCAAGGCGATATATCTCTAATTTGTGGAAAAACTGTCATAGCAATGCTTATGTGTGGCGCCGCTGGAAAAATAACAGAAACACATATGTAAACTTGCTCAGGGACTACAGATGGAAATTAGCTTAAAGCTACATCTGGTAACAAGTCATATTTCCTCTCTTTTGAGGTTGGTGTGTTTAGTACATGGTCCCTTTTACAAATACATTTTGTAAAATAAAAAAATAACATTACATTTTAAATTAAATTCACGTTGACTCCTAAGGTTAATTATTGTTCCAATAAAGAGGGTTTAATTCTAAAATTAACTGGCATCACAGGTTGTCATTATTCAGAAGGGGTGAGGCAGGGTATTGTGAAAGTAATATAAGTAACGAGTAACGTAACTAATTACTTAAGTAAAGTAATCGCATTACTTTTTGATAAGTAATAAGTAAGTAGTAATTTATTACTATTCCTGAGTAACTTGCCCAACACTGGTTAATACACACTTGTGTAATAATCACGCCTATAAACTGGATGTATTACATTTGCAAAGGTAAAGTATGATGGATTTGAAATCATTTCTGAGAAATAAACCATTTGTGTGTATGTAAAGTCCTAGCTATTTTACTTCAACTTATGAAAAATGGGAGCAAATACAAACGTGTTGTATTTATATTTCAGTTGAATGTAGATTACACAATAATGTACATGCATACATACTGTACATAGGAAATGCTCAGGAATTTCTTATTTCCAAGCTAAAATCTGACTAAATGTTTTATGCTTGTATGGAGTTTAAATGTAAAAGTCAAATAGAGGTCAGAAGTGCTGGTGCATGCACACGTGCACCCTCACATACACACACACACTCACACACGCACGCGCACACACACACACACAAATCTGAATGAGGATTCAATCCCATTCCTGCTTGTTCTCACACAGCAATCAGCCCCAGGTAATCCTCTCTTCTCTATTTGAATATGATGAGATTTTATTTGTGTGTGTGTGTGTGTGTGTGTGTGTGTGTGTGTGTGTGTATTGGTTAAGCCTCCTCAGAGGTGGTTCATACATATTGTCTCATCAGTTCGTGTCAAGTCAGTGTGTGTATGTGTGTGTGCGTGTATGTGTGTATGTGTGTGTGTGCGTGCTCTTGTAGCCTCTACCCACTCCTTCATGTCACAAAAAAAAAAAAATGTTCCATGCTGTGTGTGTGTACTCATCTGTGCATGTGTGTGTGTGACACTGAACACACTGCAAACTTTAATCTTTGCAAATCAAACCTGCAGTGAGAGTGTCAGCTTGCATGAGCCGCTAGTGTGCGTGCGTGCCCTGCGTTTATATGCGTATGCACAAGCGACATGCACGTGCGTGGCGTCGAGCAGGTGCGAGCAAACAGCAGAAATCCTGCCGCACCCCTTTTTTGTCTCAGCCTCCACTTTTAGATATTGGTTAGACAACAACAGTGGGTAGAACGCAGCACCACTCGAATCTCTCCTCTAATCTACAGGGAAGGCGCGCAGAGACAGAGGGAGTATTTTAAACCCGCGCATTCGGAATAAATTACTAGATAAACAGAAATAAAATAAATAAGGAATTCCTCCCACACGTGGTACCCAAGCGACATTGCTTTGCTCACTTTAGCTTGGAAGTACTCACTCTCTCTGTCTCTCGCTCGCTCGCTCCATAACCTTTTCTCTTTATTCTTTCATTTTCACTTTCTTCCTATGCTCTCCCAGGAATCTGCTGGAAGATGCTCAACAACAAATTCAATTCCTCTCTGACCTGTAATTTGCGCTATCAGAGCCGGAGTAACGTACCTCTCAAAGTTTAGTTTGAATATCTCGATAGCCATGTGCCTGTGTTCAACCACTCTATAGAACGAGTGATTGTATGTTTATTCATGTTAGAACACTGGAAGCTATAGCAATCATTTAAATCCAATGTATTTTTAATAATCGTGGTCCATATAGAGTGTCGTAAGCAGTCTTGTGGGGCCAGACATGAACGTGCATCTTCAAAAGCTATATGAAATATATTCAGTTAAACCCTCCGTCTGTGCTGAAGCCATCTTCAAAGTTAGTTCAGTGCCAAAGTTGCCGATTGGGACTGTGTTGACGTAAGCAGCGATGCATCTTGTTACACATCCTGCTAGCCTAGCAAGCTAATATATAAATAATAACGACGTTAATCGAATCGATTCCTATATACATCTTGAAACCCTTTTCTTTCTTGCTGGCTGGGGTCTTTGAGGATGACTTTACAATTCGATTAACATTGTCAATATTTATTTGCGGCAGGTCCTGAAGACACCTAGTAAAAAACAGCGACATACCGCTAGCAGGCTAATGTTGTATTATCGACAACAACTGGCAACACGACTGATACCTTTGTAACCGTAAATAACTACACCGATATCTAGAGCCTATTGGTTGGTGTGGAAGGTTCTGCAACACGTTCTTTCTTTACTTTTATTGCTTCCCTCCTCTCACATCACGTCCCTTCCCTGGCTTCTCACTGTATGTGTCATTGACAGTTACAGCATCTCGTCTTTTCTGCTTGTCACGTTGCTTTACACTTGTGTTTACGTATTTATGCACATTCACTCCTCCCCCCCCCCCATCTTTATAGTTGCTTCCATGCTGTCTCTTGTTCTCAGTGATGGGGTGAACTGAAAGTCAGGCTGGACTGTGTGTGTGTGCGTGAGTGATCGTGCACGTGCACCCGTGCGTGTGTGTGTGTGTGTTGCGTGGGAAGTAGGGAATGTTTGCACTGTCTGCAGGAAGACATCAAAGCCCTCCCACAGAACATAGCTAAATCCTGTCTGTGAAGTTCATCTTGAGTGTCACAGTTTGAGTGTGTGTGTGTGTGTGTGTGTGCGTGTGTGTGTGTGCGTGGGCGTGCATGTGCGTGTGTGTGCGTGTTCATTAGGTGTGCTTCCTATTCTTTTCCCAGGGTTTTACTCACTCCCACTACCATTTCACATGTCTCAATTACTGAGCAGGTGGGACTAGCTACTGGCTTTAATTTCTCAATGACCCATAGCTTAACTCAGGTTATTAAAGGATGACTGTGTGCCTATGTACACACACTAACCCTGTGCCTAAAGAGGTCCCGCCAACAGCACTGTTCATTAAGGAGAACAGAGGTTAGATGACAAGGAAATGTCAAAAGCCCATTGATGGCCATGTTTTACATCCCTCTCTTACATAGCAGGGCATTGGTACTACTCACCAACATATGTAGGCAATATACATTATTAATACTTTTTTATTGTTTTAATGCTATCGGTGCATTTGTGTCAACTCTGCGTTTTGACGTATGTAAATGTGTGACTCGATCGATCTTTTGTCTTCCGGTCTGGTCGGCCGTATATTTTGGCTGCAGAAACAAAAGGAAAAGCACAAATCTCGTATAGTTAAAGCCCTGTGTCTCTCGCTCCTATACGTACAATTTGAGACAAAAATAAGAAAATCACGTGTGATTAATTAATAATTAATTAATAATAAACAAAGTGGCTATGAATGAAAATATGACATATGTCATATACTGTACATAATATAAGTTGTAAGTTGTTAAATTATAACATATAACAATCGAATAAAATGCATATAAATGAGTATAATTCTAATATACAGTAATATACAGTATACAGCAACTAATAGTATGTACATTTTAACTGTTACATAACACATTAACCCTTATTGACATGGCCTATAGGTTTTTCTCTTTGACATGTCATGGTGCTCCATCTCAACCTGTGTACCAAATTAGAAAATGCAGCATACCGAGGTCTAATAAACACGGCGCTATTTAGCCTTTCGCTGACATCATTTGTGCTGTAATCTTCCCGTGACGAGTGTTATGGTGATAGATTTACTAGGCCACAGATATCTGCCCTGTCTGTCTCATTTACAAATGAAGACCTTTAGAGAAGTGTTGCATAGTGTTAATCGCACTCCTCCATTAGTATTCAGCACAGATGAGATAGAAACGCGCGCGAGAATGAATAATAGTTTTGAGGAAATTGGAGAAGATACAGGTGATGAGTGTGTGCGTGTGTGTGTGCGTGTACTGCTAATGTACAGTTCTATTCAGCGAGACAGCCATTGCCGGCTAGCTGCTGGCAGTGCTAAACTTAGCATCACTTCCATGCTAACACGCCTGCTAATTGGAAAGGTTGTTATGATGGATACAGGTAGCAAGGTATAGGCCTAGTCAAGAGACGACAGATTGTAATGAACCACATTGATCAGAAATCTAAGTGTGAGAGACGTTTGATTATGGTATACAGTTTTGTAATGTATTTTGTTTGATATTATGTACGACAGCCAAAGACTAATATATGCGACATGCATGCCAAATGCTGTTGACGACTCACAACTCTCTCATTGGCAGGAGTGAAAATATTTTTCTTCACATTATGTTTTTTCCTCAAAATGTAAATTGCATAAGCGGGCTGCCTTTGAAGCATTAACAACAGTAACTGTTTCCTTATTTTACCTATTAGTTTGACAAGAAATCATGATTGTTCGTATAATTAATTGTAGGACTATTTCTTTTCAATGTAATTATTAACATACATGCATAAACCGTATGTGTGTGTGTGTGTGTGTATATATATATACTCTATAATACACTCTATAATATATATCATTTGCAAATGTAAATGCTCAGGCAAACTCATTACTGGAACGATCAGAGTTGTTTTGATTTCATCTGTAGAATAAGGTCACATGGGTGAAAGGTGTGTGTGTAGCTACCTCGGTGTCATCAGATTAAAAGTAGCCACATGCTGCCTGTCCCGTCAGCTAACAACCCCCTCCCCTCGGCTGATATTTCTGGCCCAGCGAGTGCCGTCTTGGCCAGGTCTGTAGCTCCAAACCCCGCATGGCACCCGGGTGATCCCTCTCCTTCCATCGAGGCTTTAGCCCAGGCTTCAGTCCTTTGATTGGGTTACAGGGGTTACTCCTCCCCTCCTTTTCTCCTCTGGTTTCTCCTGCCTGCGCCCGTCCGGCTATCCTCCGTCTAACGGCTCTATAGGCAGGGCAGGGCTGCATTATTAATCTGATAGTAATGATTTTGTGCCTCACCGACCTTTAGGCCTGCATTAGTTACCACACACACATACACGCCTGCACGCGCACGCACACACACACACAAACGCACAGGACATATCTAGGCCTGCATTAGTTACCCCCCCCCCCCCCCACACACACACACACACACACACACAGGCCATTGGTAACCTGTTGGTTGGGCTGTAAGTAATGACCCCTGCTATGGCTCTTTAGAACGTCAAAGTATGGCCAGTGTTTATTAGACTCGTGCTCCTGTAGCGCACGTGCGCGCGTGTGTGTGTTAGGTCTGTGTATTTGCAAGAATCTGGCGATATGATATTTATCACGATACAGGGGCCCTGATTCGATGTTTTGCGATATATTGCCATTTCTAATTTATGGAAAACTGTCATGGCAATGTTTATGTGTGGCGCCGCTGCAGAAAAGGACAGAAGCACTTGTAAACTTGCTCAGGGTCTGCAGATGGAACTTAGCTTAAAGCTACATTTGGTAACAAGCGTCTTTCCTCTCTTTTGAGGTCAATGTGTTTTGTACATGTTTTTTGTTTTTTTTTAAAGATAATTATTGTAACGTAATTATTATAACGTAATATAGCGATATTCTGGTGTATCAATATTTTCTTTCACCCCTAGTGTGTGTGTGCGTGTGTTCTTTGTGTGTGCTTGTGTGTGTGTGGTTGTATAAGTGTGCAAGCATGCGTAAGCATATCTGAGCGAATATGTGCGTGTGCCTGGAATTATGAATTACTGTGGCTGAGCTGTCCTTTAACTAGCCCACAGCAAGTGTGTGTGTGTGTGCGCGTCTGCGTGCGACACTCACTGTCTTGAGTGTCAGCATGCTGATATTCCCCAAGGCGCTTGCGGAGGAGGCAGCTGTGTGTGTGTGCACGTGTGTGTGCACGTGTGTGCGCGTGCGTGCGCGTGCGTGTGTGTGTATGTAGCTCATTAGAGTGGGGCTCAAAGTGTCAAGGTCACCTGGAAGTCAACCGGGCCCTAATTGGCGGTTGCCGTGGTAACAGGCTGGAACGGGCCAAGAGTGAAACTGACCCACCTGAGGTTGCGTGCGCATTGCTGCGCGCACACACACACACACACACACACAAACAATGCAGACCAGAGCTGGTTTACAGAGCAGCGCTGGGAAGGCACAGCTAACATCCTATAATAGTCAGTGGGTCGCATTGCAGACGAGCCAAACGGAGCAGCCGAGTGTCAGCCGGCAAGACAGCCAGACAGGTGGACAGACAGGTAGAAAGAAAATGTCAGCCAAGCCACAGCCAGCAGGACACCAGAGCTCTGTCTGTAGTTTGCCAGTTGCCTAGAAACTCCACGTCTCTCTCTCTCTCTCTCTCTCTCTCTCTCTCTCTCTCTCTCTCTCTCTCTCTCTCTCTCTCTCTCTCTCTCT
>JAODOY010023554.1:0-16856 GCA_025399855.1 Forbesichthys papilliferus
TAGCCAATCAGATCACGAGTTGTTGACAGTAGGCTACCTAGCTGGCGTCACGTTGTGATTGGATACTCACTTACCGCCGTAAAACAACAAGGAGAAGGAGGAGGATAGCCTACTCACTTGTGAGTTCAATGCAGATCAACCGAGCTGCACCGGAGCCACACTCGGTTAGCAGTGAGATAAATCTAATATATAGTAGTACTCAAGGGCAAAACGTTGATTTGCAACCAAATCAACGTTTTGCCCTCCTTCGGTCATTGTTGGTGTCTCTCTGATATTAATCAGAGATTTTGCAATTTAGTGTACACTTTTGTTAAAGCTTGCCTGTATTCTATATGGACATTAAAACTTTTGGATAGTTAATTTTAAATACCCTTTTATTTTTTTGTTTTGACAGTACCACGTAGAGATGTTTTAATTGCTTATGCGGGTTTATTGATTTTTAAATGCGCTGGAAAATAGCCCGTTTTGTACACAATTGAGGTGACGCAATGCCCAGTAGTGCGTAAGTGTGTTTCTGTATACTATTTCTCCAGCCATAGTCACGTGGTGTCATAAATGATAGTATTATGAGAGGTATCTATTGAAGTAGGACTAAGTAGGAAATCATTGAAGGCCTAGGTGTGAAATGCACGGCCTGCCACTGAAGCATAGTACAGAAATGCATACATTTCATCCGTTTTCTTGCCCTTGTTAGGGCTAGAGGATCGGGACCTTCGACCTCGGCTTTTTGATCGCCTCCTGTCCCGGCTCCTGGACCTCCTCCTTTCCTTGCTTCTGGAGCGTCTGGAAAACAAATAAGGAACATTCCAAGTTTGTCCTACATTAAGCAGTATAAAACCTCTAATTTTCTCGCGTTATCTAGTGAGCAGTGCAAGGGAAAGGATGCCAGTAGCACGGATGTCCATATAGGTCTGGTACGTGTTTCTGACACGATCTATACAAACCTTGGGCGCTTCCTTTCTCTGGAACGGGATCTGCGACGATCGCGACTACGTGATCGCTCCCGCCTATTACGGTCTCTGTTAGCAGCACGGTCATCCTTCTTGGCTCGCTTGTCTGGGGACCGACTCTTTGACCGGCTGCCCGAACGCCCCCTTGATGTGGACCGTTTTCTATAATGTCTGAAATTGTAAAACAAATATACGATGTCAGGTTACCGTACAGTAAGTATATTATTAACAATAATAGAACAGACATTGGTCCTCAACATTTTTAGATCTGGATCCAAATTTAGTGCATTATATTTTACAAATGTTTAGTATATTTGTGGCTTGTGGTTCAAATGTCGGTTTTACTGGTCAAAACATTTAGAAAGTTCCTACTTATCATAACACAATATTTAATAAAATGCGCGTCTAAATTGAGTTGGTGTTTAGTTATTCGTGCGTGGTGTACGAGTCTTCTTTTCGTTAGGTGCATGGAAGTTATCCACAGAGATAAATACTCGAACCAAGAACCCCCTGTAAGCTAAATTAGCTTGATGATACCGTAGCATTGCCTAGTACGGTACTGTTAGTGGGTGCTGTTATATTGTTGGGTATTAGCGTTAAACATACATTTCATTAGAAGTTAGATAGATACCGAGGTATGTTAAATAAAAGGAAAACTTATATCATACCTTGACTCCCGTCCCATTGTTATTCAGAGTATATCAGAAAAATTTAAACGGAATAGGCTATCAAGAAACTTCTCTAGTTTCCAGGAACCTTTGAACCCGTAAAACCTGCGACAGATCAGATTTAAAACGCGTGGCTAATATTTGGGCGCGCCTCTGGTGGTTGGAGGTCTCGACTACAATTACATCTCTGCAACGTTTTTGTTATCAAGGTTGAATGAATCTATTGTAATATAACTGAACAGACAATAAAGTCTGCCCTGCTGAAACATTTTGGACACTTTTTTCGTAGAACAGGCTTACTGTCATACTCTTAATCATAACATGTCTGTATAATAATAATAGCCTACATTTACTACATCAAAGAGGTAATTCAGAGTTTAATTTGCCAAAGATATATTTCAGTTAATTCAGCCTAGTTATCAATATAAAGTAAACATACTGGTAAATATCAAATGACAGTATCTACATAAACTAATTAAAAGTAGAAAAAAATGAAATATTTACATTTTATTTGGTATTATTGTGTTGTATTACGTGTACCCAGGTAAACTCTTAGTATAGTTTCTTACATCAATTGAGTCTACTGAATTTGAAGTTACAATACAAGCACAATCATATTGTAAAATGCATACTGACCAAAACTACTGATACAAGTAGCAAATTACAATAGTCCTTTTACATAAAAAGTTAACATACAATTTAAATAAAACATTTGGATGAATATTAAAGTATGATAAAAAGTTAGTAACAGTAGTGCATATGCTAATATAGTAAGAGTAAAAATGACAGCACACTAAAGAAGCTAATCACAATTACCCAAACATATAATAAGCACACAAACTCCTGCTGCTTTATATTGAATATCACAATCTCATGTACAGTTTGGATGTACATGATATTAGTCCTTTTGGACTAGAACATTTAACTAAGGTACATGTTATCACTTATCATATCCTGTATATAACCATCCTGAATTTGCAAGCTCCATCTATAGGATGTCCACAGCTTTATACTATTCTGAAACACTGTTTTTATACATTTTAAACAATGGTGATAAACAATACACTATACATTCACTGAGTCCTACAGGAAAAAATAAAATCTCATTTATTCAAGTGGAATGCTGAATACATATTAAACACTTAACTATGCAACCACAAATTTATTTTTGCATGTCAATTCTCAGCATTACTGTCATCCTCTATACAGGGTTCATGAAGTTATTTCAGGTAATAAGGTGTAATATCAGAATTGGCTTATCTTGCAATGAGAGCACAACTAGCTGTGTCAATTATAAAAAGTGAAACGCTGTCTGTCAACTTTAAATCATAAAGGAAAACCTCAATGTACCCCTTAAACACGAGGAAGACACTAGAATTAAAACACACATATATTGGACAAATGTACAAATGAAACTTAATTGCCAACACAACCCTGCAATACTGGAAAGATGAGGTGTGCCTGCTGAGAAAGTTTTAGAATATTCATAAAAGTTATAGATTAGTGTTACATAGTGTAATAAATTAACATTTTACAGAAATTCCATTTCAACCATTCCAAAATACTTAAAATGTGGGATGTCTGCCAGTGTTCAATCAGATTGAACATTTACTCACATTTGATTGCACTATGGAATTCATGTAAACCATATTAGGACACCCAACTCATGTATCATTTCTATAATTTCTAGAGGTAAGAAACATTTGTATATAGGTCAATGGATGCACACACCTTTTGAAAATTAAATTATGAACCTAATGATAAGAGGCCTCATTTATTAGTTTTCTCAGATTTATACTTAAACTTAGTATTAAGACCATTAAATTCATTAAAGATTATGAAGATAAACTTCACAGTTTCTAAGAAGCCTATTCATTCAATATATGCACCTATGATCTATAAAGTAATTTAAAATTGCCATCATCTCAAAGTTTAACGCCCCAGTGGAACCCCAGAGTAGACGTTATGGCTACGTAGACATACAGGTATGGCATGAATCATGATTACAGCATATTTTTTTCTATTCCAGATTAGGGGCTAAACCCATGCACAAATATAGCAGATCATTTAAGACACAATACTAATTTATAAACCATGAATCCTCGTGCTCAAAAGTAAATCCAGTCTCTGAATCTAGACTTTGTGTAGAGATAATCTAATAGATTTTCAGTGTTAACGTTCTATAAACTATTTTAACATGGATTTCTGAGCAAGTCATACTAAATATCAAGATTAATTTAAAATCTTTAAAAAAAAAATGAGGCCCAAGAATGTATCTTGAGTTTTAAGATGGTGCAGAAATAATGACTAATAAGATGGCATTTATAAGATTTAGAGTATATGTTCTAATGTTAGGAGTGACCCAGGTCACGAACCAGTTCAAACCGGTTATGTCATTAGATCTTAAAATGTTAATGTCATGATAATGTGTTTTCAGGCGTCAGGCCTTCAAGGATGTGTATGGCTCGATGTAAGCATGCACATGATAAGGACTGTTTTAAAAGTTTAGCACAAACCACTTTCAGAACTATTCAAAGAACATATTGATTTGAATATGACTTAGAATCTGAACTTATTCTCTACCCATTTTACCATCAATAATTCTGATTTGCTCAGTTCATATTGGAGACCTTCTTGGTCAGACAACGCTAGTCTGGCTGAGAAGCAGTACTAAAAGCAAGGAAGTGAGTTTGCTGTCCTCTGTTGATTATAAACTTGGGTCAGACAGTTGTTTGAGCATGCCTTGTAATGAGGGGGTAACATGTATGTGGGGTATTGGTTTAATGTAAGTCAATTAGGGAGTCTCTGAGCCAATGAGAAACATAATCTGATGTGAGATGATAAACGTGAAGAAGTAAAGGCAGAGGTCAGCAAACACATCGCCCATCCTCCTGTAGGTGTCCATGGACCTGTTGATGACCTCTTCTGGGATACCAGAGAGTAAGAGGGCAGCAGTCAGCACTGTTTTCTTAGTCTTTTTCTCTACCTGGAGGAGCAGTACAGTAAACAAGAGATTCAAGTTTAGTGTGTCATTTATAAGTGCACAGGTGACCAAAACATAACATTAAAAAAAGACCATTGTATGCTTTATCAAATCACAATCCTCGGCTATGCATTCAAGCACAATGCTGCTATGGCCTTTGCAAAAATTAATATGATATCCTACTAAGAGATACAATTAACTGAGAGACATTTCAACTTCAAATGGCTTGTCTTCTCATATGCATAATTCTTCATTTATGTTTGCTATACTCTACAAGACAATTTTACTCTCACTGAATAAGATAAATGTTGAAAGCCAACTCACCTTTGGAAAGTATTTGTACAAGCCCATGTAGGCCAACTCAAGAGTGAGAAATGGAGCAAATATTGACTAGAAAAGGAGAAAATTAGTCAGGCACATTTCTAAACAATATCATTAATCATAAATGCAGTTATAAACTTACATTTAATATACTAAATTGTATCCTATCCATTCAATCATTTAATAATTGCATAGTAAATAGGTAGCAGGAAATTACAGTATATTCCTTTGTACTACCATGGAATGCAATAACAAATATGATAATGTCAGAAGTACACAACACAACTAAATATTAAATTTAAACATACAGTAGTTGAATTTTATATTGAATGAGTTTTAATTTAATTCTCAACATAGACTTGTAATGAAATCACCACAAATATCCAGAACATTTTCCATTTAGTGTGAGTAATTCCTCACAAATAGAGCCAGTCCCAACTGTAATATATTATATAAAAAGTTATTTTAGAAAAGGTACACGAGAGTACAGGGCCCCAATCTTACCAGGTACATGCAGACAAAGACCCTGACGAACATAGCCAGAAGAACACTGCCGACAAGCCGGAAGATCCTAAATGAATCAAATTCCTCTGTGTCAGAACCCTCATCCTGGGCTGACTTCTCATTGGCAAGCTGTCCTCTGAGCTTCATGGCATCATCAAAACGAGACAGGTACTTCTCAATGCCCCTGCGTGGAGATGCGCTTGGGTCATCTGATGCCCTCTCCCCTCTGGGTCTCTGTCTAACTGCTGCAATGTCCTCCTCTAGAACCCCTCCCATCAGCTCAGTGGGTTCAGGCAGGGGAGACCCCCGCCTCTCTGGGGTGGCACTGCGGGAGTTACTACGCACACCAGAAACTTCTGGAAGGAAGGGAGATGGTCTTGGGGATGACGAAGAAGACGAAGGCCATGTCGATGTTCTGTCCAAATCGAGGTGAAACATGGGCTCTATGGGACGCCTTGAGGCCCCTGCTGTTTATAAGAGGTTATGTCACGAACACATTTAAAGTAGAGGTTGACTGTTAACATACAACTACAGCTTTCAACATTCAATCGAATTGTTTCATGGTGTGATTGTGCAATACGATGTACAGTGTCAGTAGTATGTTAGATAAAATAATGAAATGTAGCGATACATGAGGATAATCAATAATAATAATACACTAAACATCGTCTTGTTAACAATAGGCCCTGTCGGCCCCAGTCTGATTATAAATGTCTAGCTTGTTTGACAGTTCATTATTACAGGGTGTGGAATAGCAAAGAACAATAGAATTACAAACCCTTGACTTCTGGTTCATTGGTGGTGAACCCAACGATTCTGTTCATTCTATCTTCTGAATTCAATAACAATTTTCTTCTTCGTACTTCAGCCCTTCTTTGTGCCGCCGAGAGAGTGGTTTTGTCTTCAGGGCTTTTTTGACAATTTGCGTCTATGGATTCCATCGTGAAATAAATACTTTAAATAAATATTCTCAGTGCATGCAAAACAACACACAGTTTAGTAGTATTGAGGAAAATAATCATTAGAAAATTACAGCATAGCAGAATGGGGTTTGTGCGTTGTCTAAATTAACAGCGCACACTGATGACGTCACATCTCAACGGACATTTGTCATATCCTGTCGGGATAACCCAAACAATTAAAAAACATGAAATACTCCAATCTATGGTCATAGATCACATAATATACAAGTAGGTTAATATATTTAATGATTTCCATTACCCACTCAAATCAAATTACAAATTCGCCAAGCATAACGAGAACAGGCTTTACAGTACCCCATGTTGGCTTACCTTTTTCTTGACAGGATTAAAGCAAAGTATTTTTTATTTTATGTCCTTGTATCTTCATTTTGTTCATGAAGAAACAGAAGAATTAACAGATATTTCCACACATTACTTTAAATGTATTTCAATTCAAATTTATCAGTTATCAGTTATCTTGACTAAATTTCACAAAACCCCTGAACACCCAGGTTACCTTTTAAAAAGTCCCAGTTTATTTGTTTTCATTTCAACTGAATATGTTCATACTAAAATCATTTATTTACCTTTATATAAGGATGTCTTTTCAATATACAGGTATCAATAAGTATGTTTAAAATATCACAATGGCTTTGTTATGTCTGTGGTAAAGAATCTTCCATATCCTATTATATTAAAATATTTTATATATATATATATATATTGTATTTAAAACAGGTGATAATAAAAAGTGAGTTCCCATAGAAGGCAATTACAGAATTTAATCAGAATGGGATTCTCATAAATTAAACAAACAAAAAACCCCAAGCAAAAGACGACATTGTTGGAGGCGTTATGAATGTCCGGAAAGAAAAAGAGTTAAAAGCATATTTGAAGACAGATCAGACCAAGACATGTTAAAACAACCTTCAATTTGCTTAGTCAACACTTTCAGGGTAAAGAATTAAAGCAGTCTGTCATAAAACACACTAAACAATTCTGCCTTTTACAACAAAGTCTACAGATTTGTTTGACACACTTATATTGATACAAATAAAAAGCACACTCTGTCCATGACTAGAATACATAGTAGAGTATGGGTATAGCGCAGGTGTACTATACACAAATGTTTGAGGTGACAATAATAGTCTGAGCACAGACCAAAAAAAAAAAAAAAGAAACCAATCCACCTAGCCATAAGCATTTACATACTTTATTAGTAAAGACTGTGCTTTTTACATCATACCCATTGCTTGTACTGTATCTGATTGATACATTTGTTAGATAGCATTGTTCTATGCGCATAAACACTGATTCACCCATCCATTGACATGATCTTCATAGCCAGAGATTTCATGTTTTTCATTTTATAATTTTCCATCACATGGTTCTGGCAGGCTGGCAGAGAAATGTTCTACAGAATAAAGACTTTTATGTCCATCCTCTATACTTAACCCTGTCCAAATAGTTTGTTTAGTTTGAATGACAGTTTATATGTTGAGTTCACCTTAGACAAGGTTCTCTCACAGACTCCTTGTGGGGAGGGAGAGAGAAGTGAAGGGCCACAGCTAGAGGTGAGGTGGTGCATGGTGCTGATAAGGTGTAGCCCTTCACACAAACAGGTGTCCTCTCTGTTCCTCAGCGCGCTAAATTAACCGGTTATTTTGCGATTTGCTGTTGGAGGTGCAGTAGGAACTCATAGTACGATAGGGCCGACTCTGTTCGGTCCTCAATCATGTTCTGCATAAAGATGGGTTTCAGCTGGCTCTCATCCCTTAAACAAGAAAAGCAAACATGTCAGTTAGGGTCAATACAGTAAGTATTTAAAAGCACACACGTTAGACCAATATTAGTGTTATGCCTCCAATCCCCATTACGACACAGTGGGTATCAAGAATTTCCAGAGGAGCAATATTAAAACTTAAATATATAATATTGTTTCCATTACACCACATTTATCTTTGAATGCAAATTAGTCACACAATTGCATAAAAAAAATATATGCTCATGCAAATTAGATACAAATAACACTGGCCTTCATTTGTTTACCCTGCCATCTTGCACATGAACATGCTTTAGAGAAAAGTTTAGAATTTGAAGCCTTGAACCAGTGTGATTTACTAAAGGGAATACAAAGCAATATTTGGCAAAGGAAGGTTTTACCAACTAGGAAGAGAAGAGCTCGAAGTAAGAGCTTGAAATGATGGGTGGCTGACTGGAATCATTTATCTATATAGAGATTTTATAGCACATGGACACACACACACCTATTATCTTTCTATTGTGCCTACCTGATAACATGCAGGGTTGGAAAGAAAGGCCTCTGATCCCTGAGCCACCCAATGAAAGCTCTAGTCCTCTGAGACTCAGCTGAGTCCAGCTCTGGCAGAAGGTGCTGGTAGAGAACAACAGGATTTAGCATATATAATAATATATCATTTATACTAAAATGAGGGGCTACTAATTCAAATTTAGCAGCCATGATTCAGGATGGATCAATGCTTTAGAAAACATCAATGAGGGAAATTAATACATCGACGATGGCTACTGATGTAGGTAAGTGGGGAAATGTTCCCCTACCATGTTCTGAGGCACAGCAGTGTAGTTTGAAACACCCAGGACTTGTGAGAGGAAGTTGGGGTTGCAGTTCCTTCCAATCCACAGATACAGCACCTAACAGAGACACAAAACACCACATTAAGGATTGGTCACAGATGTATAAGAGCTACACTCTCTGAACTGAGCCAATGTATCTTAATGTGTTGATGTACTGCTACTCCTTTATACCATTTCTGCCAGACAGCGTGTAACAGGACGGGCCAATATGAGCAAATGTCGCTTACTGACTAACTGACTGACCTTGTTATAAAGTGCATGCGATACATTCTAAAATTGGTGGTGGTAATGCACCATGTAGAAAGTATGTGGCGGCAATGCACCAATAGCATTGGACACCAACTTAAACAGGAGTTTCGCAGAGGAACCTAGTATGCTAAACTATGTATTGGCCTATGGGTGTTGGCTCATGCCCACGACCAAGTGAACTAGTCTTGTCTAGTTTTTACTTTTTCTAAAAAGCACCATGGATGACCTAATGTAATTTTAACACTAGAATTGTCAAACTTTGAACTCCATAATTGTCATGTTTAATGTTGGTAATCAGAATATCTCCAAATAAGATATAGTAACTGCTGAATGGGTCTACAGAGCACAGCAAGCACTTACCCCTGCTCACCACGTACAATATATATTTATATCATTTCTCAGGGCACCTTTAAGATGAATCCTACTACTCACCGATCCAGTATCCATAAGGAAAGCTCCCTCTCTGACAAGCTTCTCTACAGACAACTGTAGCACTCTGGGTTGGGGGATGGTTTGTTCATTAATGTTCAGTGCCCCCTGGAACCGCACGGTGGGAGAAGATTACTCATCATAGATAACTTACTTTTCATATGACAATGGAATAAAGCAACAAACTCAATACTAGGTTACTACAAATTAAATTTTATGAAATGTTATAAAAAGTTAGACTGAAGCATGTTAACTTGTTTTAATGTCCCTTCTAAAATACATTTCAACCAATACCTATCAATGTTTTGTAAGTAAATATACTGCATTTATATATTGTAGCATTTGTCTAACCCACAGGCCATTGAAAGCATTGCACATCACTGCTTCGCCTTTACCCCCACACACACGCAAGGAGCCAGGAGGGTTAAGCCCCAGACAATGTGATTCGCTCATCGTTTTGTAGCCGACAATTGGTTACTTGTCTTAGCAGTATCCATCTTGTACATGTCCCACCTCAAATCTTGCAGTCATCTGTCAATGTATCTTTAGTTCCCATTTATAGTGGTCTCAATCGCATCGCCTAAAACCATTGCTTCAAGTGGCTGAATATCAAATAAGTCCCATTGTCTCTCATCAATACATTTCTGCTAGTCTCACTCACAGACACCTCGGCACTTACTCAGGAGGCGGCGATGGGGATCAAACCAACATACTTACTGTACGTGTGTGTGTGTGTGTGTAGCGTTTCTATGACACTCACCTCATCTGTGAGGTCGTCGATGCGGTACAGAGCAGGGTGAATCATTGGCATGACGTAGGACAGTGGTTGGTACTTGAGCTGACACATTGCAAACACACGGTCGTCCAGTCTGGTGCTGGTGCCGGTCCTGAATGATTTCTGCAGGTCACACAGGACAGGAACCATCAGACCAAACACCCGGGGGGAAATTAAGCATTTATATCACAACTATTCTTGACCTCCAAGTGGCACAAAACCCCTCAGTTTATGTCGCACAACCATTTGGGTGTACTGTATATCTGAATGGACAAAAGGACACACACACACACAAAGAAACCTCCTGTTTTGGTTACCTTACCTCCTTCACCCTTTGCACATGGTTAGGGAGGGAGAGGGCCACAAGGTAGCATTCTGAGCCCCCTCCTCTACTAACTGCCTGCCAATTCACCAAAGAGGAGGTTCAACAAGACGTTCATTGTGTGGCATTACACCACAGTGTGGTAGGGTAACTGCACCTCCGCGGACCAGAAAGACCTGCAGTGGGTCATCAAGGCTCCTAGCAAATTAACGGCACCCAGACAATGCCTTTGCGCAGAGGGCATCAGCACTGACCCCAAAACAGCCCGCTTCTGTCTGAAGAACCAGGAAACGTCCTAGTCTAGTGAAACTCTGTTTTGACCAATGTCCATGGCATATTATTTAAACTATTTGTTTTTAGTAAATACATTATTACACAAACAATGTGCTAGTGAAACAGTGTGCATGTATCAGACAGTTATAAAAGACAATACATTCAAAAGCACCCACACGGTGCTGAGAATCAGCCGCAAGAAGAGCTATGAAGTATACTTTGAAGGCCACACGTCGGGCAGTAGGCCAAGTATTGGTTTTTCTGCATCCTTGTTAACTTGTATTCCACCAGGGTGTCCTGACAAGAAAATATAAAATACATTTGGCGCACCCCTGTTACAGTGACGGTTGAAACCAAGCAGGAATATTCTTTGCTGAGAAATGACTACAACACAGACCTTGCAGTTCATCAAATGGCCACTTGAGGCTGGCTGCAAAAGGGAGTGAATCCCCATAGACTCCCATGTTAAAATGTTTACAGCCTGGTAAAAAAAAGGTTTTGGTCTCTATAGCTTTATAGCAGGTAAAAATATATTAGCTGTACATGTATCCTAATATAATAAATAGGGGGCATAGGGGGGCGTTTCAGGCAGAGTGAGGAACTGCCAAGATGGCGACAGCCAGAGCCAGGCCAGCACAACGTGGTGTTCAAATATATTCTTGAGTAAAGTCATCGTTGACGTCACGGAGGGTTTGTCCATTTATATGTACAGTCTATGGTTTGAAACCAGAAACAAAGCACATGCACACCTCCAGTAGGGTTGGGTACCGAAACCCGGTTCCTATATGATCGGTATCTACTGGACCGAACTAAAAAGATTTCGGTGCCACGTAGACTAAATCTACATTATACGTTTTAGTTTTAAAACGAGAGTTAAAAACAAAAATAATATGTGTTTTAGCTCCTTATAATTTGTGTTATTATTATGTTTACCTTATGTTTATCTGATACTTACATGCGACACTGGGCAGGTACACTGGGCATGCACGTGCATGCCGTGGGCCTATTTGTTTAGACTAGCTAGACTGTAGCTACTATTAGCTGTAGCTGTTATTATTAGATGTCACGGTAAACTACCTACAGATGATGCACCTCTGCGTGGTTGTCCATTCTATTTAGTGCCAGAGGAAGAAGTGGCCTACTCGACATTCACACATTGAGTAAATATCCTTTCAATTAAAAAAAATCTGCAAATATGTTTGCATAACTATTGTTCATCTGAAGGCTAAATTAATCTCAAAAGACAAAGGAACAGTCAACAAATGACTGAATCATAAGCATTTGAATAATAATGAACAGCAATGAACAAATTACCAAGAACCGGTTCAGGTACTGTTTAGGGACCGGAACAGTTTTAAAAGTATCGATTTGGAACCAGAATGGTATAAAACCCAAACGATACCCAACCCCAACCTCCAGTGCCTGAGTGTTAAGCTAGCTTTGCTCCATCGTCCCTCCCCCATAAAACAGCGTACCTGTTTGAGCAGGGCGAGGATGTAGAGAGGGAAGAGTCGGAGGCAGGCTGGAGCCAGCAGGCCAGGCTGCTGGATGGTCAACACAGACTGCCGGTACGACGCCAGGGAGTCGATGGCTGCGTTGGTCATGGCATCTCTGGCATCACTCAGACTGGCCGACACAGAACGATCTACAGCTGAGGGAGACAAGTGTTCCTCGAGGTTTTAATAGACGTTTCTCCAGACGACTGCATAATTACAGCTAACTACGTTTGCAAGAATAAATGTGCCATTCGTTTTTTTATTTTCACTTCAAAGTTTATTTTTTAAAATACTTAGCCAAGCAATGAAATTGGTTTAACCAATCGTAACGAACAATTGACGTCACACGACAATAGCGGAACAACATTGTTTACATGGTTCTGCCAGACAACAAAAATAGTTATCGAGACCGGCCTAGGAGGTACGTACCCATGCTGGCGAGCAGCCCAGTGATGGCTTGGACATCTGCCCCAGCAAAGATGTCTGACAGAGAGTTTACCACAGGGAGACACATGGTGTGGACACGGATCCTTCTCTCACCTGAAGAGTAAAGTACACACATTAATAGGAACGCTTTACTAGCTTGAAATACAGCTACAGACCACATTTTAAATATATACATGTGTGTGTGCGCGTGTACACACATACCCTTGCTGGAGGTGTAAAGCAGCGCGGCTTGGAAGGAGACCACCTGCATGTCCACGAGGTTCTCCTCGATAGACATCTGCACAGCGAAGCCGGCGTCGGGGTTCACGTTGGGCAGGGACAACAGATCCGTGGAACGCACGAAGAAGTTCCCGTGGAACGTGTGAATGGACAGACCTGGAATGGCAGAGAAGTGAGGAAAGGTGGATAAACCATGAAAACAAACCTTGTGTGTGAAATAGAAATTTACACATGAGAGGACATAACCAATGAACTATCAGCTGATTTAAGTTTAGATGATTATTAATAGGGTCAGGAAATTATAGAACATTTTGCAATTTTCCATACTTCTCCCATTAATGATTTTCAAGAAAACCTGAGTGTGTTCAGTGTTCACTCGATCGTTTAACACGGGAGCCTAAAGGAAGACCGATGTATGCTGTGCTCCAGCTAAGCCTGAAGTGTATAGTGTGACTGCATAGGAATATTTTGGTAAACAGGAAATTAGGCAGTCAATATATCAAGACCTGTGCGGTGGACTACGGTAACAGACACGGCTGTTTTCACTGCCATGAACACACACATATTTATACTATCTGAATTGTGGATAATGAATACATCTGGTCTGCATGGCAGTTGCATCTTGTGACCACACGGGGTTGCCAATTTTCCATGCCCCTTAAATACACCAATTCAACAGACCTTTGGTGCAGCGTATTCTCATCACGGCCTCAAAGCCAATCTTCCTGGTTAGGTATCTCTTCAGATCCTTCTGGAAGCGCTCCACTTGGGAGGGGCTATGCTGGTGGTGATATGAGGGGTAGTAGTACACACTCCCTGCTGAGTACCTGGATATGCAACCTGGGGATGTGGAGGAGCAACTAAATGTTTATGGGCTGCCATGTCAAATAATCATACATGGATATGCAACCTGGGGATGTGGAGGAGCAACTAAATGTTTATGGGCTGTTATGTCAAACAATCATACATGCAAACCATTCTATTGCATCATCTGTACTAATGCTAGTGAGTATATTCTGTTTGGGGGTGATGTTTCAAACATTTTGTATCACTGCACTATGCTACATATCATCGACCTAGGGAGGAACTCAGAAGTCACCTAGTGATGCCAGGTCACAGTAATGAGCGCTGAGTAGAAACAGGTCTACTGCCACCTGCTGGCCAGAGCAGTCCAGAGCCAGCTTCTTGTAGAAGTCAGTAGCTGGAGACAAGTGCTGAATATCCTGAACAAAACATAAAGCAATACATGGTCAATTTGCTAACAAGGCAAGACCCAACCACTTCTACCTTGGAATCCTTTTTTGGTATTTTTTAATAGCAGCAAATTATTGTATCTAACCATAATAATTTAATTTGGTAATATGATATCTTGTATAGGTCGTCATTCAACATTTGTATTTCTAAAAAAGATTTAGCCTACATGTTAACCTTTCACAACATTCACGACAACAAAGATCGTTGGCATAGGCCTATACAATCTGTATTGTATAGGTCTATGCCTTTTTATTAATACATTAGAATATATTGTGCCAACTGTCAAATATTTTTTCACGGAGGCCTGTTACAGATGGTAGCATACGCTATTTCGCCTGTTAGCACATATGACAAAACATAGCTGCATTAAAAATGGTATTTAGTCTCTGCCATTAGCAAGCTTATGACGTTAACAAGCCATGGTTTTATTTTGCACTTACCTTGGCAGATGCCCGCTGGTTGGGGTCTTCTCTGGACTTGAGTGTCCCCACGCCCAGGTTGGGCAGCATGCTTTGAAAGACGGACATGCGGCCTCCAGTGGGAGACAGCAGCTTGAAGGCGGCCTGCAGAGCTGGACCCAGGGCAGACTGGGTCTCCATGGTCTTCTCAAATATGTGGGGCAGGCTCTTCACTAGGTCCTGCACAAGCTGCAAACACGGCGTCATTTTGAATAGCAACCCAGGAACATTTTAACTTTAGCCTACAGTATATTACCAAGGCTGTGTGGTTGACAAACTTGAGTGTTTAAACAGTGAGATAAGTTGTGCCTACAACCGTCTGTAGTGTATGAAGATGCAGAAATGTGAGCCTAGTGAATCATCGTGGAGAATAGCCTAGAGTTCCATTAGTGTGCTAGAGCAGAGTGTAGTTCCTTACCTCTTTGCATTCATTGAGGTTCACTAAAAGACTGTCTGGTGTTGGTAAAAATATATCTGGGGTGGAGCAAAACAAACAATTTACCTGGTAAGCTGTACATCGACAAAGTGCAACAAAAATTACACAATGTTGTGGCATGCAGCCACGCCTATGAAAGTATACAGTTAGTCCATTTCTGTCAAAATTCTATGTGCATCCACCAAAGCCGCTCACCTTCGATGTCAGACACTATGAGCATCTGTGGCTGGGACAGTCCTTCCTGGAGGTTGTAGAAGTGGATAGTGCTGTCAAAAGTGATGAAGCCTACTTTTGTCCTAGAGTCTCCAGGAAGCCTAGAAAGACAGGTGTTTAAACACAAGTGTTCACAATTGTTCCATGTTGTTGGAGGAAAATACATCACGTTTTTAATTATGTTTCACAGTAATGACATTAGTAAATGGCACTATGAAATCCCTCCAAATGTACAATAATAAGCAAAGCAATTTTAAACAAACAAGAATAATTACAAAATAACCACCACTAATGCTAATTGTTTTCTGACAGATACAGTAAGAACATAAGTACTTTATGTATTTTAAGATCATTGTGTTCTGACTGTGCTATCAGCCACATCTATTTCAAAAGATATGGCCTAAATTATGAGACAATCAAGTACATACGCATTTAGGTTGTCCAGCAATGATTGACAGACAACGTTCAGGTATCCAGTCTCCACTGCATTATGGGAAACGTCCAGGACAAAAAGGTAAACAGCAGGCTGTGGCGGTCTCAGCTGAGTGAACAAAAACATTTTGGAATGGGAATTCTTTAACATACTGAAGTATTATATTAGAACTTCACACACTCAACATCATATTTAGGCTTCATAACAGCTCAACCATACCATGTATTCGGAAGGAGCGATGAATTCAATGGTAGCATTTTGAACCTCAGGTCTCTTGTGTGGCTCTCCGTATGATCTACTGACTGGGTTGTACATGAACTCCTCAGGGACTACAGGACAGACACACAGACATATTAGCGGCTTGTGAGTAGCTTCGCAGTTAGAGCACGGCATTAGCTGTGTTGAGTGTCCATTCACAGTACTGTGAAAAGCAGAAGAATGCTCCGCTGCTCACCATCGTTGACCCGGTAACAGAGGTTACACTTCCACCTCCTCTGGTCCAGGAAGGAGACAAAGGGGTTTATGTATGTTCTGCAGGAGCGACACCTGACAATGGTGCTAGACGTCACCACAGGAAGTTGCTGTAGGGAAGGAACACAGTGACTACACGCTGGCACTTAACGCTGGTGAACGAACAGTGACTAAACGCTAGTACTTAACTAAATGCCGGTGAAGGAACAGTGACTAAACACTGGTACTTAACGCTGGTGAACGAACAATGACTATACGCTGCTACTTAACGCTGGTGAACGAACAGTGACTATACGCTGGTACTTAACGCTGGTGAACGAACAGTGACTATACGCTGGTACTTAACGCTGGTGAACGAACAGTGACTATACGCTGGT
>JAODOY010023565.1:0-24091 GCA_025399855.1 Forbesichthys papilliferus
CTAACTTTGTTCATTAGAATCAGGTGTGTTGGAGCAGGGAGACATCTAAAACATGCAGGGCTGCGGCTCTCCAGGACAGGGGTCCCTACCGCTGTCCTAAGGGCTCCATTTACAGATAGTATTATCAGTGTGTCCGCTTGTCTATGGGGCAGTTAGGAGCAAAGCCAAGATCCTTCTGGCTAAATTAAATAATTCAGGCCAGCTATTACCGTACAGTCTGCCCCTTTAATTACGCACACACACAAAAATGTGCCAGTTATACTCTATACTGGAGCACTTGCACAATCACACACACACAAATTATGTGCAAAATCACACACACACACACACACACACACACACACACACACACACACACACATGCGCACACGCACTGACGTGTTTTGTGATGAAGAGAGTGAAACAAAATGATACAATATGTCACACCTATACCTCTGTTGGCCACACTGTTTTGAGCATCAGCCTGGCTTGAAGTGAGGCAGTTAGGATTCATATCTCTTTAGTATTACACAGTACAGTACGTTTCTTAGTGTACCAATGGTACCAACGAGAGCCTGTCTAGGATACAGTATGCACACCCTCTGGTATGTATGAGATAATTATGAGAGATGCTAAAAGGAGGGGTAGGTAAGAATGCAGGAGGATACGGACGTCTAATGATTAGCAAATGATTAGCAAATGATGAACGATCGGGACGGCGTGCACACACACACACACACACACACACACACAACACAGGCGTCGTTGTGGGGGAGCGAGGCAGAATGAAACAGAAGAATGCTGCGTGTGAGGGGAAGAGATTGAGCTGTGTATGTAGCTTGACCACTTCACATGCCTCCCCCCCTCTCCACACCCCCTGCCTCTCATTTCATGCCCAGGATAATAGAATGAAAGGGCCCTGTGAGATTGACCTCAAAAGCCTTAACCCTGTGACCCCAGTCAGAGAGGTCCTCAGTATGTCTTCCATTACCCATCCAACACCACACCCCTATTGCCTCAAGTAGTCTGGATTCGTTTTGGAGATTCTAGAAACAAATCCCAAAAGCAAATTGTCCTCTGATGTTTGTCAATGGCTATTTCTTATTAATCCCTCCCCTCCCAATCTTTGGCTGCATTCATGAGTGGAATGTCTTGCCCCAACCTGTCCATCACTCCCACCTTCCTTCTCTGCTTACATCAACACTTGCATCCCCCTCTGCTGTCAGCAGAAGACAGGCAGAGGAAAAAAACCTCATCATCTCTAAAAATAGACAACATCTAATCTCAACTAATGTCTTTCATCAGCCGTTTCTTTCTGTTAGGCATACAATTGGACGGCCCAAAGTGAGACTCCAGGCTTTCACACAGTCTTACAGTTTCAGCTATAGGGTCAGTTTGTTCCCAAAATAACCATTTGTTTTAATTTGTTTTTAGTATATTCCTTCATTTTACATTCAAATGTGTGATAAATAAAACAGCTGCTATATCATTTGGTAAGTGATAGCCTGCCCTTGATGGTATATTTTTATGCACTGTAGACCAGTGATCTATAGCAGGCTCAGTGACCTACTATAGGATTGACATTGAATGTCAAGCCTCAAGGACTGTGTTTGGAGGTCAACACTGCAACTGTAGCCAAACGCTGTTATTCCCAAATGCCCATTTACTATTGACGGCTAATTAAAAGCAAAATGTTAAATAGTTGATATAAAATGTTATGCCCATGAGTTTTTATAAAACTAGGTATGTGAGCAGTTTTCATTTAAATGAATGGCGGAAATTGTTGCATGCCGTATACTTTTAATAACTTGCTCAATCTTACTGCATTCCTTCCTTTGGCAGTGTAAACAAGCGAAATTCACTGCAAATCAGCATTTACTGTGAACCAGTGTTAGCATAAAACTACATAACAAAACAGGACCGGGATTCCCCACCCCTGCCTTAAAACTCTGAAGCAGAGCGCGGGAACAGTGGGAATGCCAGTGACAACTTCTCTGTCAAATCTCAAACCAGGCCTGTGTATGCACGGAGGGTCTAAAGGTTGGAATAATCCTGTTATGGTAAGTCTGTTAATAACACTGGTGTTGCCGTGGAGAGAAAACCCATTATTCCAGCACAGTAAATCTCCTCGCGCAATCACACACAACTTCTGGAGACTCTGCGCGACTTGGGATAGAGAGGAAGAAAGCGAATCGGAAGAGAGTGCTTAATCCCATTTGGTCAGAATCTACTGAGCAGTGGGAGCTTTGGGGTCCCACGAGGGAATAATCAGATTCAAAGTGAAGGGACACACACCATGTTGGTGCTCATTCAGCTTCTATTCTGCTGTACATCTACATCATGATCTCATATGACATGATCTTCTGCTAACACCTGACAGATGGCCGCTTGAGGACGGCCGACCCTGCTTTCAGTGTTCCTACCAATTAAGGGCAAAGAGCAGCAAGATGAGAACTGAAATCTACACTTGAGCCCGTTGGCTATGGGTTAAAGGCAAGCAAACTCACAGTGGAGCAGATATGGAGCTGTTGTGAAAACTGGGTAACAACTCACACCTCTCCTGGGTCTGGACCTATAACGTTGGCACTCCCAGCTTCCCCTCCTCCCATAATCCTTCTTTCCTGTCCTGTTGTTTTCTCCCCTCTGGTGGAGCTTTGCTATTCTGTCAGCCAACCCCCCCCCCCCCCCACACACACACACACACACACACACACACACACACACACGGGCTCGCTGCTACACTCACCATTACACTCCCTGTTACAACCTAGGGTATATGGAGCCTATCGGCTTTCTGTCTGTAACACTGTGGCGTGACTTAACAATTCAAAAGGGCAGTGTCAAGCAGAGAGCCACAGGGAGAAAGCATAAATCTGTCAGAACATGGCCCTAGTGGTCAAGGGATCAAGTAACAACTATGAAAGCAATTACAATACACTGGCCCCGAGACCAGCCTGGTGAAACAACCTAGTGTACTGCTATTGCACAGCTATTCATCATGTCACAGAGAGATGAGCATGAACATCACATTTCAGGTAAAGACGCCGTCTAATTCTCACGAGCAGCTAAATCTCACGATGCTACACTACATTTTCTGTCGTTATTATTAAACAGCACTCAGTTTGGTTCATGGAAATTTACCTAGCAAAATACAATTTCCGGAAACATTCTATTAAGCTCTAGCGTGAACACACTTGACATACACACACACACACACACACACACACACATAAACCTACAGTTTGTTTGACATTGGAAAACCCACCACCTAACAAAGGCATGTGAAAGCCGACATGTGCTGAAGGAATCATGTGAGAAAGAGGCTTAAATACCAGCGAGGCTGTTACGCTAATGTACACAGTGCCTGGGTGGGCCAAATTAGATGCGAGGTCAGTGATCCAAGCGAATAAAGGCAGCGAGACTGACTGTCAGAGAGAAAGAGAGAGAGAACCGTGGAGAAAACAGGCCTGTACACGAGTCATAATCATCTCACCTGTCAACAAACATCGCAAACACACGCAAGCTCATAGACTGGCATCCACTACACTAAAACCAAGCAAGCAAACAACCTAATTTGCCCTCTCCGTTCCTACGGCTGCATCTGCTCACCAAAGCTTGGCTATAAAACCACAGATAACTACGTATAACACCACTTTGCCTAAGTCAACCTGCTTTGCTGAAAACTGGGAGAGCTTCTTTAATGTTGTGCCAAAAGCCCAGCGGTTGTATTGTCTCCATTCCAACACAATGACTGCCTGTCTGCCTGGGCCCCTCTCGGTCACATCTTATGTTCACGGTACTGTGTGTGTGTGTGTGTGTGTGTGTGTGTGTGTGTGTGTGTGTGTGCGTGTGTGTGTGCTCATTTTGCTGTGTGTGCGCCCATTCATGTGCAGACAAATTTGTGCCAACATTTTTATACAAAACTGTGGATGACGTTCTAATGTTGAACAAAAGAGCTGGATGCTGCTGCTTCATTAAACCTTCTTTCCATGGATGAGTGAGGGTTCTCTCCTGCACCACAAAAGTAGGCTAACTGGCATGCCCCCCCCCCCCCACCCCCCACCCCACCGTTTCTCTTTTACAATCAACTTGTTGCCGATTCAGGGCCTCTCTCTCCCTGTTTGGAACCGTTGCCACGGCAGCAGAGGCCCACATTTTTCATGCCCAGGGTGAAAAGAGAGTGAGTGAGTAAGGTGTGTGTGTGTGTGTGTGAGAGAGAGAGAGAGAGTCTGACAAGGAGCAGGTTGGCTCTTTAGCATTTCAAAGCATCTGGCCTCTATTACGACATGAGAGACTGCTGGAGTGTGGGGTGGCTGAAACCAAAAGGTATGAGATCCCCCCCCCCCCCCCACACACAATCCCTGTGGGGGTTGAGGCTGAGAGCAGGTCCTAATCCATTGAAATGGGATGCAGCAGGAGACGTCAATAACGCTAAAGTCGCAACACAAGCTTCCTTGCAAAAACATTGCGTTCAGCTGGGGGGGACAAACTGTCAATCACACGCACGTCTGTGTATTCAGCATGCTGGGAGCTTCCTTCATTAGTTAGCCTACTTGCAGGCCGACTGGGCTGTATCGACTATTTAGAATACTAACAAACAGAGCAGCGTATTTCATCTCTGTGGAAGCAAACGTGGATACCGGTTTCTTAACTTCACCAACAACATTTCTTTTTTGCATTGACTTGCATGGAGCGATAGAATTTGAAACGCAGCCCTCTGGTCTGCAAAAAGGAGGATCTTCTACGCTGTATAATTCTATGGGTTCAGCCCCACACCCCCCTGTCCGAAAGACGAAAGCAGAAGTGGCCATATGTTCTCTCACTCTCTGGTAACGCTGCTGGTCAACCTGTATGTTTGACTAGCGATTTAGCCTAACTTTGTCCTGTAGTTGAACTAACACAGCACTGTCTGAGATACTCAGTACTACTCCCACCATTACCGCCACACAGCACTCATTCCACTGACCGTCTACTACACAAATATGTAATAGTTCTATATCTTTGAAGATATTAGAACTGAAGACAGCTGGTATTCAGTCAGCTTGAATGAGGGCATCAGAAGGAAAACAAATGGCTGACGTTCCTTGTCTTCTGCAAGTGTTACATTTTCCAGGAGGTTTTCCAACCACTAATAGTCATCCAGTGGCGGTCAGTGGTCAGACAGGCAGACACTGGAAATACAAAGAATGCTGGTGGTAGACACAGGAGATTAGCCAGGCCAGCTGACTACGTTTTGTTCAGTGACCAGCATAGGTTGGTCAGTTGATTTCTCAATGACTATTAAAGTTAGCTCAGTTAGCTCATTGCTCGCTAATCGTTCAATATAATAACGAACAGCAGCGTGGCAGTTAGTTTTATAGTTTAATACTGTGTGGAAAGCCCTGGTGCACACAATCCACTTGACTTCTTATTGTTTTAACAGGCATTGTGTTGGACAGAGCAAGAGAAAGCACTAAAGTAGACTTTCCACTCCATAATGTCCCTTCCTTCCCCCTATAGCCTCAGCTGTGTGGAGAGAGGACAGAGCAGTCAGAAAGGGCCCGTTATCTTACTGTGAGAGCCACCCCATACTGAGTCATGAGGAGGAGTAGCACAGCATGAGGCCTTAGATTCAGAAGGTTAACTGACAAACCTAGCCTTCACAAAAGACCACTAGTTTTGTACTGTTTCACAAAGGCTGTGAATACTGTACGGCTTTGGTGATTACCACTTAATCCATAACTGTTAAAGACTAACCCCATGCGTTACGCCTGACCTAGCTTGTGCACACACAGAATGTACACACACACACACACACACATCCAGGACACACGTACCCAGTGGTATGAAACACAACCAGGCAAATGAGATCGACTGCAGCTATGGCATTAGCAGAATCAAGCTCAACGTAGTTTCTTTATCTCTAAACCATACCTCATAACTTCCTAGAAAACACCTGACACATACAGTTTCTCTGTATTGCTCTGAACTGAATTTCACTTAAAGTAGATTAACTACTTTTTGATTGAGATGATGGGAGAGGGAGAGAGAAAGAAAGAGGCTGAGAGAGATGATACATTGACACGTTGTGTGAGTATGAAGGCCTGCTTCATATCCCACTAATATGTCTCCCCCTCACTACACACACACACACCTTGTGAATGTAATAGTTGTGAACACCAAATCATTCTTCATTTAAAAATACAACTGAAATGTTAATTACTTTGAAATCCTGTTAAACACTGTCTTCAATACAAGTCTTTAAAGATTTTTCTGTAAATGCTTGAGCGTGTTCTCAATTTACTCATGTTTGCCGAATCACATTTTTGTAGCGTTTAGTTTCAAATATAGGGTATATTTAGCCTACATAAAATGTAACTCCACAACAAACTGTAGATTAACTTAAAATATTAGCTTTGTAGACATGTTAGAAATATGTTTTAGAAAAAAAACGTGAAAGTGAATTGCGCGTAAAACGTCAGTGTCCGGCAGGTTAATGAGAGTCAGCAGGTTTTTAATTCACACATGCTCACTCGGGCATTCAAACGGTGAAGCAGTGACACGGAGATGAACAAAAGATGACGAGCAGGCAGGAGAACATGGAGAAAAGAGCAAGATTCAGCAGGCAAGCGCGCACATGCACGCCAGAGAGTGAGCAAACCCGGTTGGGAAGGGTTACGTATGATGACCTGCATCATGTGACACGCATCGACCTCTGTCTGTTTTCTTCCACAAATATGAGGTCATCCTCCCTCTCTCTGACTCATCCACCCACCCGGCAGACACCCCCCCCCTCTCAAACTCAAACGCTAGCATCTCAACACCTGTGTGTTACAGCTGCTGTGTTTATGGAGTGAAACGTCAGTGCGTGTATATACTCACTAGCGCTGCTTACGGTCACGGTAATTACAGCTCTCTGGGGAGGGGGTGAAGGGGAAGGAGGGGAAGGCACTCAAACAAGGCACGGCGTAGTACACAGCGTGCTGAGCTTGCTAGCTGCGAGCGCAAGGCCTCCAAACACAACGTCTATGAACACATCTGCTGACACATTGGTCTGCAGCCATAACAAACCCCGAAGAGAAGTTACAATGAGCGGCCCAAGGCACACAAGGAGTCCTGTAATTAAACTCTGGATTGCGTGTGTGTGGAGATGGGGGAGAGAACATCAGTAGCTGCTGTTCCTCCAGTGTTTTGTCATCAAAAGACAAAAGATCCTGTTTGGAATCTTGTGCTTTTGGATAAAAATAAATTGTCTGATGTCTGGGTTGCACTCGTGGAGTTGTTCGCTTAATTTGTGAGTTCTGTGTGAAATCCATATGCTCCCTTGTGTGTCTATTTTTGTGCTGGTGTGTGTGTGTGTAGACAGTCAGCAGATTAAGTATCCCCCTATGAGGCCAACTGTCCAGAGGGTGGAACAGAGTTTTTCAGAGGCTGGAGTTTCAAATCAATACTCCCCAGCCTGTAATGAGCAGATTACCTAGTGCAGAGATTGAAAAAATATGGGCTCAACCCACCCAAAAAACAACTCCTCAACTTCTCTCTCTCTGTATGTGGTCCCCTTTCTATTGGAAACAAGTCTGTTGTCCAGTTCACGGCATTAAGTTCAACTGGGATTAACAGTTAAAAGCAAGAAGGATAACCAAGCAAAGGCTCAAAATAATTAACCTCGAACTGACCATGAATCACTGGAGTTCATTACTTATTCTGTACGGTTTCTAAACTGTCATTTCATCTTTATTTAATTATCAATTAATATAAAGATGTTTTATAACTATAGGTCATTGCTGTTATGAGCAACACATCTGACATTCTACTATACTGACATTCGCAGAGAAGTTTCCTATCCTGGAAAATGGTTTGAGGTTCTGTCTGAATACGCCAAACCAAAACGCACCTTCCATTCATGCTAGTTCAACAACTAATACTGTGAGTGCCTCAAGTTTCCAGGGAAAACACACGTGTGTGTTCATCTTCACAGCATCCAGCTTACAACAGACACAGCAGGCACATTAAGACACCACACATGCACACAACCCTTTGGGTACGTTAGCTATATTGTAGTGTACGTGCCACACACACACACACACACACACACACACACACGACCACACTGTACTCCACTCACCCCAGTGAGAGCCCTGCATTGCTGCCTCTGCTCGTCTGCTGTCTCCTGGAAAAATAAGTCACTTCAGTGTCTCTCTGATGGGTCTGCCCCTCCTGCTCCCCCACCCGCCGGCCCACCCACCCACTCTCTTCCCTCCAGCAGTACAACTTCCTGTCTTTGTGCCACTGCTGGACCTCCACACGCCACGAGGACTTCTTTGGACAGTTGGTCTTTCTTTTCCTCTCCTCTCTGCCCTGTTTGCACTTCACTCTGCTGTTCTTCACTGAGCCTTCTCCTTCCCCCGTTGGCTGCCTTAGCCCCGCCCCTCCCCCCGCTCCCCCCTTCTCCCTCTCTCTCTCTCTCTCTCTCTCACTCTCATTGCAAACGCAGAGTCTTCATTCTATACATTGGACAGATTAGATCGTTTCCATTTAGTTCTATTTCTTATTTTTTGTTTGTGAAGATGTATGTGCGTGCGTGCGTGTGTGCGCGCGCGTGCGTGCGTGCGTGTCTGTGTTGTGGACTGCCTGATCAGCAGTATCTGTCCCGTGGCTTAATAACACCAGCGCTGTGATGTTCAAACGACACCCTACATCAGGAGCTGTCAGCCAGTGAGAGCAAAGCAGAGAAGTTGGTGGGGGGTGTTTAGGGAGGATGGTAGCTGTGGAGTAGCTTTATGTATTAAACTACACTAAATGTTAGAAAGACACCAAATGTACAAATGGAACCTCGATTGAATACGGTTTGTTTGTTGCCGACTTGTTAGCATACTGTGTTTTCACACACACTTTTCCTGTACTCTTTGTAAGGCCTTAACTGAGCTGCCCTCTGGGCCAGGTCTCCCTTTGTAAAATATAGTCTATCTCAATTGGACTTTCCTGGTAAAATAAAGGTACACATAAAACCACCCTTTAGGCCTATATTGCACAACCAGAGCCAGTATAGTTTTATTGCTGTGTGCTGCCATGGAAAAAAAAGTAACTGAGTCATTCTGGAAGAGAGAAACTGTGTGTGTGGGTGTTTGTATGTGTACGTGTGTACACACACACACACACACACACACACCCCCCCATTGTGTTACAGTGGCCCCATTCCTCTACCCTCGCCTATCACAGCCATAGCTTAGGACCTTCCTGCCATTACCCAGCCCACCACCATGCTAAAAATACACTAACAACACGGCAAACCAGTTCAAGTAGCGTGTGTGTCAGACAAAAATTCCATTATAGCGTTGAACTATCCAAAGGCAGTAGCCCCTAGAACACACAGTAAGACACACCACAACAATAGCAGCAAGCAAAGCCGTATTACTGCACTATTTATTAGCAGTGCATATGAAGGAATGGTGCAAAGCACACAATAGTCACAAGTGTCCCATGCGTACGCATGCAAACACACACACAAACATACTGATGTCCCATTACTGTAATCCACAGTTCTTAGCACAGCGTATTGACATCCCTGACAGTGCCCAGTTACAGGAAATGTGAACATCTTTACACTAGTAACTAACACGCACAAATGACTGATTAGATGCAGTAACTAATAACATGTATGAATGTAAACATTTAAATGCATACCTTGAAATGTTGATTCGTTGCATTTGTTAGGCCTACGGATATCGATTTTGAACACCGACTGTAAAACCTTTTGCAGGAATCGATCCAAGAACGAAATAATCGGGGTATTCAAATGTGTTTGTGGGTAGTAATTCCTCTGTAAATGATGACATTGTCCTTGCGACAGTTAGTGAAGGGAGGGAACAGCTGTGCCAAGCTATGTTATATTGAGCAGCGGGGGCAAAAGGCAGGGCAATGGAGGCACCACACTTGTAATGGAGATGGTGGACAGAAGAGGAGACACCTGCTGTGAGTTATGTTATCAGCACACATATTTAACATAGAAACACTTGACTGCTGATTGAGGCTGAAGTGATGCTGACGGGCTTCGTGAGGATACGTTGTACTTGCAAGGTTGGACCTGGAAACTATAGAGTCAAACTTCACTTTGTCAATCACGACTGACATGGAGCTCTCATAAATATAGTACTATACATTCCTTAGGGTCCAGACCTCCATTTGTGTCAGCATATGGTGGGGTTGTGGTGGCTGTCACGAGCTAAACCAGCTCCAATTGGGTTACATTCAACTAATGCAAGTTAATGGCTGCGAGACATGGCGTATTGAGAGATAATGCAACATGTGGTGCCACAGCATCTGTAGCATCAATGGGCAAACAGGGTGGTCATCGAGTGTATGGTAATAAACCCATCCTCATTTCTTGCCATCCCCCTCCTGGCCTGCTGTCACAAACCCCAAATGCAATCCATCCACAATCTCTGTCCAAACCGGACACTTCAAAGTCAGGGGCCAAGACCCCTATTTGCATGTGTGTGTGTGTGTGTGTGGCCATGGTAGGTTTTTACTAAACTCAGTTTCCAACAAGCCAATCCATTTATCAAAGTCCACCTCCCCCCAAAAGACAGGGCAGAACAAGAATACAAGACAGAGAGAGAGAGAGAGAGAGTGAGAGTGGGAGAGAGAGAGAGAGACTCACTGGCTGGGTGCACAAGAGACTATGAGTATACCGGGAAGAGCTTGAGTCAGCTCATTTAGAAGGTCAACAGCGTCAGAGAAGAGTTTGTCTGAGGGAGGGCTCTTCTTTATTTCGTCTGGTTTCTTACCTCGGAGCGATGCCCGGTGTTCTCCCTCTGGAGGCCTGGGAGAGACGGGGAGGGAGCAGAAACCTTTCATCCCCAGGGCCTTGCTCCTCTCACTTCTTCTCCCCTACCCCCCCCTTCCCTGGCCTGGAGACAGAGACACAGAGAACTGAGTTAACACATAAGATTCATGAGAAGAGTAAACGGCGAAAGTAATAGTGTCTCCGGAGGACTATACTGCCCCCTTCTGGGCACACAGTCTAATGACCCAGGTATGTAGTAGCAGATGACGTACGTACATGTACATCATTGTGCAGAGGTCTTCAACATGTTTCTGGCCAAGGTTCCCTTTGATATGGTATATATTTTTCTGCATTTTCTGATAACATTTGTGTTTTTACTTTTAAAAATATCTAAATTAATATCGATATTGCAGTTTTCATGATAAATATCTCATTGTCAATATCGTGCAGCCCTGCACTATACTTGCCTAAACTGCGAGGAGTGCAAAATGCATACTGTTCTACTGTCATATCAAGCCGCGGGAAGCGACTGGATATGTTTTCTCTGGATTCTGTCACAAACACTGACTGTTTTGTATTGGTATTAGCAGGTCTTGGCCGTCCATGCACATCTAAATGCACGCGCACGCAAACAATATATTTAAGTCAAGGTTGGAAACTGTCTTCAGGCAGAACAGAATATCCACCAAAACCTTTGATCACCAGGGGATGTACTCCTTCCACACGAGGGAGGTTGTTTTTGTACATTTTAATGACTTTAGCCTAGATGTTTTTATGGGCTGGAGACATCAGAGAGATTGTGTTCTCATCCATCACAGAAATAACACAGAACAAAGCCTCCATCTAAGAATAGCAAGAACACTGCTAGAACATGACGATTTGCAGTAAATCCAATAACACATTTCTATTTAAACTGGTTGCGTGCAAGATCTAGTCTCACTCAGATTATATAAAAAGAGGGCCACATAAAACACTATTAAGTATGAAATGGCTCACATAATAAGTAGGGGGAAAAAACACCAACATTCCTACCTAGTCTAAGTTAATACAATTAAGACATCTTAATCACATGAACAACATACGATTAGGCTAAATCGACAGAAAAGATGCATTTAAACACCATTTCCTCTTCGATGTGGTCTGTTCTGTGGGAAAAAGGGGTGTGGCCCGGGAACTGGATTGGAATAATTACGTGAGGCTTGTTTAATGATCACCCACCACCACTTTACACTGGTAAACCTGGCATCTATAGATGCAATAGACATCAGAGGTAAGGACACACACACACACACACACACACACACACACACACAGTATCTCCCCTGCATATACTCATCTCTAATGGGGGGATGCGGGGGTGAGGGTCGGGGGATATAATCTCATCCAGTGTTCTGTTCCAACATGACCCTGTGGGCCCAGATTAGACAGTGGTTATTAATCTGTTAATCCGTCACATAGATTACACAGTAGGCTACTACTCCGTGATCATATGTCCTTAACAGGGTCGTCATATTCCAAGTGAACTCTGGGTGCACTCCCACGACCGTAGGACACTGACTGCAGACATGATTTTTAGAAGCACCCCAACCCCCCATGGCCCATTGACAAACACAAGAAACACAAATTGTTTCTTCTATATAACAATAAAGGAGGGGTGAATGAGAGAGTCAGTTTGAAATTAACTATCCATTCAGAGACACACACTTCCAGAATATTCTACTATCTCGTAAAACAAACAGAACACCTAGACTTGCTGGTGTAAAGATAAACTACCCTGCAGTAAATGTACATGTGTGCTATACACACACACAATGTGGCACTAGAACGGTTTGCATGTTTAAAATATAGAATAAAGAATAATGCCGTTTAATGGATTTTGGTAGCACCCACAGCTTGATATTCTGCTCGGTGCCATGGATTTAGCGACCGACTGTCTTTGTGACTTCTCTAAGAAAATAAAAAGCTACTTTGTTGCCATAATATGCCCCGTGTGAGGCTCAATTCCCAACCTCATTTCATCGTGTAAGCATACACACATAAAACATGATTTGCTGCCCTAACTTCTGACTTTTATTCAAAGGGAGATTTTGGTGGCAGTCGACATCAGAGCAATGAAAGAGCAGAGCAAAGCAGTTATTGAAAGGAAAGCACTCCCTCTGATCCTCTGAGTGAGAGAGAGACTCTAGAGTCAGCTTTGTTACAGACTATGTTTTAATCACTGACCTCTAGACCTACAAGAGTAGACAAGCAGCACTGATTAATGTGGGTCATCCATCTTATTAGGTTAGAACAACAAAGTAAGGAATGCTTCCTTCACTTTGTACTAATAGATGGATCTTCTGCCACAGGACAGCAGGGCCCAGCATTATTGATCGTACTATTCTACTGGATAAAAGGGAGTCACACTCTTTGTGTAGTTCTGCCAGTGGCCACAAGAGGGAAGGCAATCTGCGTATCACAACACAAGAAATACTCTATGCCAATAATTCATAGAAATAATTCAAAAAGAAAATCGTCAAAATCACAAACAATCAGGCAGTTCCAATCATATCTTTAAATGTCCATGAGCTCCTTGGAGAAAAGCATGAGTTCTCAGCCCATAGTGGAGCATGACCTCATCGCACACGCTCTGAAGGGAACAGCTAATCGATCCACTCTCCTCTAAACTTTCCTTTCCGCAGTTATCTCCGCAATGCAAGGTGTCCCTCAGATGAGTCAGTAAAGTCATACACCTCCCTCTGTGGCCAGATCAAATAAGATGAGATGAGGAGATGAGAGAAGTCAGTGGTGCATGGGCCATGTTTATCGTGGTTTCTACATCTTAAAAGCCGGTGCTTGGCTATATAACAGCACACAAGACTACAACTCAAAGTGCCATGATGCTCCTAGATGCCCAGACAGCTCCTAGGACTACAGTAGCTGCTATAGAAGGTCCCATTCATTATTGTTTCCATTCAATGTGTTACTGACTTATCAGGGAAGGAGATCAAGCTGATTCCTTTACGTTCACTAAGATAAACGCCAAGACTAATGAGGGCCTTCTAAGATTAACTAAACTCATAAGCAGGTGTTGTGGTGAAGTACATAGAACATCAATGGAAATAGAGTATAGAGCACAGGTAAACCCTTCAAATTCGTCTTGACAGCTTCAGCTACATCCAAACCCCATGCGATTGACTCCTTTTGTTTTTACAACTGAGCATGCTGTAACTTCTGTTGTCGACAATTTGTCTCGGTGAATTAAATTCGGAGAGTGTAAAAATCCTGTCTTTTGGTAAAAACATTACGCTCCTCTTTGTCTGTCTACCACTGTGGGTAGGCTATGCTGTTTGGCCGGGCACTCCTAAAAGTCTTTCATTCATTTCTTGTTTTTCCCCATGCATCACTTCTTGTTGTGAACACTGAAGCTGGGTAGCCGTCATCCAGCTACTGTTAATTTAGTTCAGCAATTTGTAGCCAAACAAACTGCTGTGAAGTAAATGGTGTTAGAACACGTGTACTGTGGGCTCTCTGTCTAACGTGAAACAGTTATGAATATTCAATACGACAATATTAACTTATATGACATACCTCAGTGACTAATGGCCCTTGCACGTTTCCCCAGCCCTTGTCTACGCATAAGCAAGGTGCAATACCAACAGAAATCACGCGGCAGTAAATGGATCCTCTGATGTTCTGCAAGACGAAACTAGTGACAGTGAATTTTTAAAAGAGTGAAATTGGAAATTACTAGTGTTACTATGATGACATCCTTGCTTGCTAGGAGTTAGATATATTATCTCTGGTTAAGATTAGTGAATTGTGGGTTAACACTTTGGATACAATTATTAAATTCTACTGGTACCGTAGTGGTTAAATGTACGATGGTTAGGGTACCCGGTATATCACAATGATCTACATACAGCGAAAATTGCGATCATTAGCATTTAATTAATAGATTTGATGGAAAAAATACATTATTTGTATGCTTATGACGCTAGAAAACTATTTCATTATTGTCAGGTTAGCTAGCTATCTGGCAGGTCTCTAATTTCTACTGAGCACACTGAGCGCACTCAGCACATAAAGGTAATCAGAGGCGCCGGACTGCCTCCTAGTGGACGCACATATTAAATATCTGTACGCAGTAAGGTTGGCAAAGTTGCTTGCGTATAATTCCCATACATATACATACAGAACTGGAGAATAAATGGGTCTTAAGACTACATTTTTCAAGTACTGTTTTGGTTTGTGCAATTCATTACCTCTTTCTCTATTTCGTTTTTTGTGCCATTCTGTCAACTATTCTTGTGCCCTCACTCTCATCTCTAAGAAGTACGAGCATGTTGTGCATGTCAGAGTTTTCAGTGGGCAAGGCTCCCAAGCAGTATAATTCACCAGAACACATGAGCCACATCTGACTCTGATGCCTCAACTGTGCATTGAATGTAATACAGAGTTGTTTTTTATTTTTAAATGATTTTAAAAATTGAATGATCATCACAAATGCAGCAGAAAACAGGCTCTTGTCGCTATCATCTACTCTACAGTATTATGTCTGCCGCAAGGGATTTTGTAGTTGTGCACCATTTGACACACACACACGCATGGAATCGCTGCTCTTTATTAAACCATTTCCTTCGCTATTACAGTAAGTGCACTATTACGGTAAGTGCCATTCTTAACACTGGAGCTAGAGATTGCAATACAGAAACTTCTAATACAGATTCAAAATGTAATTATAAATGAATGTGTTCCTCAGAAGTAAACATGTATCCGTTTCTCAAGATTAATACTTTAACATAAAAGGTTTTGCATAACACACACGTGCATTTTGGCTAAAGGAGGTACACAGGAAAGAGTGGGAGAGAGGACTCTCAAAGTGCAAGGAAACAGTAATATTTGCTTCAGGCCCGAACCTTGTACTGTAAACAGGATACCATGAATACAGATAGATGAAGGTGCTATGTGTGCACTTCATTGTGTGAATGTAAACACCACACAGTACAGGTTTGCATTTATGTGTCTGACATGCAATTAAACCCTTATACAAAAACAGGCTATTCTATCTCCCCAGGACACACACACACACACACACACACACACACACGGTTCGGTTTGTCATTTGCCATATAATATAGTACACTGTCTCCCATTAAAAACGTTTCCCATGTAGTCTTTACAAATCACCAGGCAATATGTAATAGAAACTGATTTAGTGAAGAAAATATAAAATAAAAAAAGAAATAATCAATTAGATGAAAGGCCTAAGTTAGCATCGCAAGACCATCCTGATCTCAAGAGATTCAATATTTACACTCTGCAATGAGAACCAGTCTGGGAAGCCTAGAAATCATTGCGTTCGTGTCCAAATAGCAACTGAACTTACCAATCAATGTCATAACAACAGCTATATGGGCGTGGTTTAAGTGTGTCGACAGCGAAAACGACCAGACGGTTCATCCAATCAACTGACAAGTATTTATTTGAAAGTGCCTGCCCTTTACAAACAGTTTCGATGGACGGCTCCCCAGATGGACTTGTGACTAACAATCCATCTGGCATGTCAGGCTAGGCTTAAGTGTCACTGGTACACAGTAAGCCAGCAGTGCATTCTGTCCAGTACTGAATGAATGCTGCTTCCCATTATATTCAGCCTGCATGATTATGAGAACATTTGCATAGTAATATGTGACGCATATTGTGTGTGTGTGTGTGTGTGTGTGTGTGTGCACATCACATTTTGGAGTATTTTTGCCTCCAGCAGGTACAACAAACAAGGTCAGTGATGTCATCATTGCGAGCCATAAGGGAAGTTAAGATACATTTGTGTGGAGCACAAACCCCCGTCTCCATGCTATTACACACATTTACACCTGCGCGTGTCCTGATGTTGGGGAGGAAGGGAGAAGAGAGGGTGAGACAAAAATTAGAAGGTGTGTGAATATGCAAATCTGAGATAATGGTGTCCTATGTTACTATATATAGGAACAGTCTGTTACGTAAGTGTGACGTGTCTCATTCATGCATTTACATGAAGAACATGAGCTGACATGAAATAGCGCTTAACCCGGTTATATATATTTTCACCGTGTGCATTTGTGAGTTTCCAACGAAACCTCCTCTCAGACGATGGGCCATTTGTCTTCCAGACAATCTCCTCAGCTGCACTGATTGGCAAGCAATAGCTGTTTCGCCTACTGTCTGTTTCCCAATAGATCTATTGCGACCGGATGGTGCCACTGAATGACTGTTGACTGGCTCGCCCTCAAGCGTCAGCACCTCACGGACACGCACAAATCCTGTCCATCTATCATTTCCTCATAGAGGAAACATGGAGGCTAACATGGAGGCTGGCATGGAGGCTGGCATGGAGGCTGACATGGAGGCTAACATGGAGGCTAACATGGAGGCTGACATGGAGGCTGACATGGAGGCTAACATGGAGGCTAACATGGAGGCTGGCATGGAGGCTAACATGGAGGTTAACATGGAGGCTGGCATGGAGGCTGGCATTCAGGCTAACATGGAGGCTGACATGGAGGCTGACATGGAGGCTGACATTCAGGCTAACATGGAGGCTGAGCAGTACTGCGCTAGGCCACGTTGTGTAACAGCAGGGATAAACTAAAAATAGACCTCCACCCTGAAATCCCCCCCATCCTTTCTTCCCCCCCACTTCTAACTTCTATTCCCTCTTCGCTTTTTATCTTCTCTTTCTTGTAGGCTTTTCATCTCCATTAGCCCGCCTCTTGTTTCAGCTTCCGCCACACGTTCATTTCCCGTTTCCGCAATCCGTCTCTCTTTAAATTCTATCTACAAGCTCTATTCTTAGCGGATTATAGTCTCTCCCACGCTCGCTCTCTCTGTCTCTCATGGCCGTTGTCTCTCTGCCTGGATGTCTCTGAAGAGAGAGACGGAGCTAAACAACAACACGTTAAATTAAATATTTAAGTTGTAATGAGGCCAACGTTATTATAACGGCTAACATTATTATTGGGGGGTATTTGGGAAGGGTCCAGGGTTGTGTGTGTGTGTGTGTGTATGTGTGGGGTGGGGGTGTTTGAAAGAAGAGGAGTCAGTAATGCAAGTGAGGCTAATCCCTCGATTCCCAGCGCTGCATAGCAATAACACTCCCTTCATATCACCATTGCACCATGCCCCGCCCCCCTACACGCATCGCAGTCCCAACACCAAGCGCACCATCGCCTTGTCCGTCTATCTCTTTAATCTGCTGTTCACTTATTCTGTGGCTCTGCACATCTTAACATTTACATTCCTCTTCACCAGCTTTCTGTGTTCCAGCCAGTGGAGACTGCCACAGAACACATGCGGACGTAGAAGAGTTTAAGAACCGCGCAAACCAAGGCTCTGTGGTCAGACGACAAAGGTGGCCCTTTTGAGAGACAACAGATGAGCCATTATGTGATTTACATAGCGCTTTGCAACAAGGACAGCACAGACTCTCTCACCCAAACAATAGATAACGTCAGATTTTTCAAAGCTTGCTTATATAACAAAATAAAGGCCAGCCAGAAAATAATTTGTGAAGGTGTATAAAACATAATTTGGCAGCAAATTGTGGATGAGGGTAGTGTTATATTATTTGTAAGGATTTAACCCAAGATAATGACCCTAAAAAGCATACACTCAAACAATGTAATCTTAACACTTTGGATGTAGAATCAATCGGAACTGATTGTTTCTGCTCTGTGCTCGTCAGATAAGAATCTACTCTCCACTTCTGTCCAGCCGGTAAGACTCCCAGGGAGATCTGGAATAATTCCAGCCAAGACCCCCCCCAAGCCAACATATATTAGCCCTCTCCCTGCGCTAACCCCCTGCTAACCTATTCCCAATGACTTCTCCTTGGAAATGCCCACTACCCCTCACCAGCATCCAGTCACATACACTCATAATCTACACATAATATATAGTGCTACAACTTGGATTGAGAATAGACAGCATCTAGCTCTGTAGTTATATTATTTTACTAATCTATGGTGTGCCTATTAATGATACAGTGTAGCTTGCAGTTATTTTAGAAAATGTAATGGCTAGTATCCTCATTTGCATATTTCTCCTTTTTACTATCAATCTAATAGCCTTGAACCACATGGCCATTCAATCAATCTTATTAATCAAGGACAATGATTTTTAAGAACATACTACTTCTCCAGTCATTAAAAATCTCTTAGAAATAGTGTTAAAATCTCGTCTCGTTCTCGTGTATTGTCTCGTCTAGTGACCCAAGTGTATCGTCACATCCCTAGTACGTATATGCTTTAGAAATGAGTAGGTTAGCCAGAATTAACCACACAGCTCCTGTAGACAGACGGCGGTGCCTGATACCAAGCACTTTAACCCCCCATTATCAACCCCACACTAACAGTCATCTTATTCAGACAGGACGCTCCATTAAACTTTGACCTATTTCTGTCAGCTCTTTGTCTGGGGTAGAGGCCCCCCAAACACTAGGACAGCTGACATGTATATACTGTAAAGGTTTACTGGGACAATACAACTTAACAATTGAAGTACTGTAGGACTATAGTATTGACGATATAAATAGAAAAACCATGCCAATTTTGCATGATAAATCTTCCTTCTCACTCTCATTCACTCATTTCCAAGAAGAAGTCTCCCTCAGTAGATGGATAAAATCCCCCAGAACCAATCCTCTTTTAAGTAATACCCAGCAGACAATGTTTGCACCTCAGTCCAGCCAAACCATTTCTGTTTTTACGGCGGACGGAAGCCCCTGTATAATAAATGACCAGTGTAGAAGCAGAGACAGATTGGCTTCATTAACAATAAACACCGTACACTAGAGCGGTCCCTTCAAGTTTGAGCCTGGCGTAGAGCTCTCAGGCGAGAAAGAGAGGGGTGTGGGTCAACATCTGTCAACTATTTAAACAGAAGGATCAATTCCACATTTCTTGACATCGAGATACCTTGCAATGTAGCTCTACAGCCAGAGAGAGAGAGAGAGAGAGAGAGAGAGAGAGAGAGAGAGACTCTTGCTCATGGTTAAAGCATTTCCAACATAGAAAGGGGAATGCCAGCATTGGGGAGGAAGGCGGCCGGGGGGGGATGTGGGGGGCGTAACGCACCAGGCCGAGTGCGTTTCATCTGGCAGATGCAACCCCTGTCGCTGCCTTCTTTCAGCCAGCGCTGAGTACACACACACACACGCATGCACGCAGGAGAGACCTTCCGGAGAAAGACTGCAGAAAATCTAATCTGTGATCTGACACGTCCAAACAGGTGGGCGTCAATGGGTCCTCGCTTTTACTATTAGATCAGCAGTATTACTTTGTATCTGTCCAAGATCTCTACCGAATCGTGAAACCTATGGGGAGAAAAACATATTTGAAAAACTGCCAAATGAGCTATGCCAAATAAGGATACAGCTAAATAGTGTTTAGGCGGAGAAAAGTCTTTATACTGGATCAATAATTCATGCCTTGCTTCCCCACTGTGGCACAAACAGATTATGATTGAAAAGTAGGCACAACTATTCAACCATCTCCAAAATGTTCAGCTCCATTAAACATCTACCACTATTTTCATCAAATAATTCATTATTAGCATTTTCTTTCCACACTCCTCCCTAAAAAGACCTGTTTTAACTGTAACACATTTTTTCTGTCTCAGCTGCACATCTTCCCCCATGGCTACCTCCAGGTGACGAGGCTTCTGACACCCTAAAGCCACCCATTTGCTGGAGGCCAGCCAATAAGCCTACAGTGTAGCTCCTAGGCTAATATAATTCTACTGTCAATCAACACAGTAGATATCGACAGTGTGTGTGGTATGCTGTTTCAGCAGCGCTCGCTCCATTTGGCTTCTCATACATCAGACCCCTGACAACAGTGAATGACTGTACACTTTACCACTTAACCTTCTACAGACACAGAAGGAGGGAGGGAGAGAGAGAGAACGAACTGAAGGAATCGCAAAATTGAGAGAATATTAATTTTGACCTGCTCATAAATGTATTGACAGATGTACAAATGGCTAAATGGATCGAGATGGTTGGTAAATGCTCCCGGCCGGGCCTTTCACACCCAGCCTGATTAGCCTCCTAGTGAACGTTTTACAAACTCTACATTATGCCAGCCAAGGGAAAAGAGAGACTTCATACTTGACTATTGCTCCAGGGGCCTTGCCAACAATATCATCTCAAGTAAATCTGAGTATTGAGTAAAGGCTTTAATTGGCCTGTTAATTTCTGGAGGGGTTTGGCAGACGTTTAATGCTCTGAGCCCCAACATGACCCGTGTCAGGCCTATGCCCGCTGATGTCCATTATATACAGTATGAGTCACCCCACCCCAAAATCGATTTTGTCTCCTCTTACAGACTATAAAAGCTTTCAGACCACATATCTGCCCTGCATGCCTACTTTCAGATTCCCAAAATGATGAAATTGGCCTGCAGTCCCCCTGAATAAAAACACTCCTTGACTCACGTGCCATGACAATATTATTGGCTAGTGTTGCTAAGCCTTCAGGCTAACTCCAAAGGTAAAGATAGTGGACATATTGATAGACAAGCTAGATATTGACAATAAAAAGTATATTTCACTAAAAAACTATGCCATTTAACCACACCTCTGATCTAATGGGTAATTTTCTCTACCTAAGTTGCCTTAGGTGAAGAAATTAAAGTGAAGATTATCCAATATCTACCAGAACTGCAGATAAACAAGAAACAAACGCAATAGGAAAGAAAACATCACAAATTTACTATAAAGAAACAGGAATATCTTTTTAATTCTTGTAGAGATCAAGAAAACAAATTCAAAACTCAAAAGTATACGTGAACCAGATTTGCCTGACATAATAGATATGAATTCCTAATGCATTTTAAATGTGTTATAATGTGAAATCCATGTGACCCATCTAATATGGCAGTCACACATCATTTATCAAAGTGATACTTTGAGACCTTAAACCACTTTATTGCATTTACAAATCATTAGAAGATGTCCTTCGCACCCACTATCAATCTGCATCAAATTTCGTTAGTATCATTCAGTGGATTAAAGCATGCATGATGAAATTTCATCTCGAAGAAATATGAATCTGGCTATAAATAGACAAGACAAGCCTATCAATTTATGTGGGCAAGCAGGTGGTTTTGCCCTTCAGCTTCAAAGCTGTGAAAGTCAGGGTAAATGTGTCTCTATATGTTCCTGTATCACCTAGCTGTAGATGCATGCTTCTGGTCTAGCCCGTGTCTACTGCTTGGCTTATCGCGCTACATTACAGGCATGACTGGGGAGCAGTTGGATCTTTGCAGTTTGTACAGTGTACCTCTCTAACCTCTCTCTTTGAAGCAAGATTAGAGATTCCTAGCCCACTGTGGTTATGTATCTTCTCAGTACTTCCCATCAGACAGTTCACATGTCTGTCTCGTTCCCACGGTCTCTTTATGAATTTTCACGATTAGATGTATTTCTTCCATATGTGTGGCCTGAACCCCTGCTAACATCTCATAAAAGGAGGTTTAAACATACAACGGGGCGCCTCGGGAGTTACCAAGTAGCCACAGGTGCTCTGAAGCGGGTAAGTGCATCAAATGAGAAGAGAAAATGATACCGCAAAAAAGTAGAAATTCCTTTCCCAGCACAAAATGTAGAAAGCTCATAAAGCAGCTTCAGTGATACCAGCATCATTGTGGCATATTGGTTGATCTGTTTTACTCCGCATTTACTTAATTGTCATATACATGGTCATGGACAATTCCGGCATGAACAATTCAAAGTTAAAAAAGACAAATGACGACATTTGTTTTCAGAGGTGACATGCTTGTTCCTCTAGATGCCCTGCTGCCAAGACACATTTTTTCACGGCACAATAATGAAAGTCACTGCTGACCCAGGTGGATACTAATTACACTGGCTTTTTGTGCTTCAGTTTGGATGCACACGCATGTGTGTCAGAGAGCCTGCTGAGCTTAACTGACAGCTCGTCTCGCTCATGCCGAGTTCTTGCCTTGTTTAGTTGCTGTGACAGCAGCTCATTTGCAGACTACACACACACAGAAGCAGCACGCACGCACACACACATTATCACTTCATACTGGTCTCAGCGAGCAGTCAACATGTGCAGCCAATAGTCACAGAACTGGAAATATGCATGTGAAATTATCCGGAAATTTAACAGAATGCTGAAGCCCCATTTTGGGAAAACATATTGAGGACCCACCTTGGTCATAAGGTGTAGCAAAACAGCACCATTGTCACAGTTAACAGGAATGGACGGGAAACCGTTTTTCACATTCGCACAATGGTAGAAACACATGCAACACCCTGCATACCAGTACTAAGAGTGATGTGATGCAGAAATCTGTACACTGTTCAGGCCATGATTGTGCATGGCTGTGTCTGTCATACAGCATCCTAACCAGTCCTGGCATATGTGAATTACATCACCCATTCAACAATGTCAGCACTGAGGTTAAATTTAATGACTCTCCATCATCATTTAAATGCCAGATGTAAAAAGATTTTTTTTAAATAAGCCTTTTTCTCAACGAATATCACACTCACAGACAGGGTTGCCCACTCACTAGCATGTTGGTTAAATCACAAACGCCTTATATTCCATACATCATCAGCAGGTTGATTTTACATAATTAAGGTTAGATACAAAATTAAATTACCACTGTGTGCTTCGTCAAGGCGGCTTTGATGTTCTGCACCCCCAGCGCACGTTCTGGCTCATGCACATCTGCTGTGATTAGGGCTGCTCAATTATGGAAAAAATGATAATCCTGATTATTTTGGTCAATATTGAAATCACAATTAGTTAATCGTCATTGACTTTGGGAAGATGTTGCATTTAATGCACCTAATAAACCAGCGAAAACACCTCACTTTCACCCTGCGAGGGGCGAAAAGCGAAACAGAGCATGCACCGGTCATTCAGAACACAAGACAATATAAGAGTTTACTTAAAAAAAAATATTGTAATTTTTAGGAGCCAAAAATGAAATCACGATTAAAAATGTGATTAATTGCACAGCTATCGCCTTCAGCCACGTGCTTTACTGACTACACAGACACAAATAGCATATGGACCAGTGGTTTCCACAAGTATAGCTGACACAACTATGCATGTTCACTTCCACTATTGTGGCTACTATCAGTAGAGCTCTCCTACTGTGCATTAGGATAAAAGCAAACATTGGAATGATCCATGTTCCCCCGTACCTCTTTAGCTTCTCCTCTTGATAACCCCCCCCCTCCCCCCCTCCACCACCACCCGTGCACACGCTCACACTAGGGGTGCACGATATTGATCAAATGTGATATTGCGATATTGATCATGAAAATTGCAATGTCGGTATTAATTTCGAT